>JAUZNJ010029663.1:0-15283 GCA_034780135.1 Jordanella pulchra
AAATAAGACTTGTAGAACTTATTGGAAACTCAAGACAGCCATGACATTATGTTTTTTACAAGTGTATGTAAACTTTAAAAGTATTTGCAAAATAATTGAGGAATCTATTTCTTTATCGTCAAATACCACAACAATCTAGTTCTGTAGCTCTTATCAAACACCCATTACTATTTTTACTGTTGTATATTGTTTTAATGTAATCTGCTTAATCAATTACTTTTAAAGGTCACCTTGAAGGAGAAGCATTGATAAAGAAGACTAGCTAAAGAATAGGCTAAAAGACAGACAAGAGGACAATCTATGAGTCTTGTCACATGCTGTGCATCTGAGTTGATGGAGGATGGGTGGGAATAAATAAAGAGCAATCCATTCATAAAACATGTTAAAGGCTTCACAGAAACTTTAAACTTGGTTGATTTATTAAGATTTATGTTCCAGCAGAATGATGCTACAAACACTCCCACAACTTTTTTTTAAATCGTTTTAGTCAAAGCATCTTGATGAGTTTGTCATGGATTTGGTGTGTTTGGATGTTGAGTGAGCTGCTGGTGGGCTGGACTGAGCAGACTGCAAACCTGGTTTCATTTTTGTCATTAGGCTGTGGGGGATTTAAGGAGCTCCATGAGGCCTTCACTTCACCCCATGATCCACCGATAGGGGAAAGTAAAGCCTTCTTTCATGCTGAGCGGCATGTAAACCCTCAAACTTACTTACTTTATATTTCCTCTGTGTCTTCCTAGACACATCTCAAGAAGCATTACTAAAAAGACCAGATCCCCCAACCTCACATTGCTTTCTCGTTTTGTGAAAATCTACCAGGATATTTCCCTTATCTGTTGCCACACTATACAGCTCCTCTGATCCCGGTCAGTCTCAAGCATTATCTCTCTCTGTTTCTATCTGGAAACTTCCTCGCCGATTCCACATTACCCACCTGGATATCCACGATTCATAGATGAGGTAAGAACTGCTTCATCCTTTCCTGGCAGAGTACATCTACCCCAGCCTGCTCTAATATGCCTTCCATCATCCACAAAAATCACCTAGAGGAGAAAACTTTCCTTTAGTTACCATGGTGCAGAGAAAGCAGGACATATCTGGGCACTATCTCATTATGTTTCAGCTGACGTGATGTACGTCTGCAGAAGTTTATACCTTTGCATCGTAACACAAAAATATTGAGTCTAGCCATGTGAGTTATTTAGCTCAAAGCAATGTCTCAACATGCAGTTTTAACTTTGTTTGTAAGTTATTTCTGTGCTGAAAATGTTATCTAGTTTACTCCACAGGCTCCATTTCAGTATCAACTCACTTCAAAAAGACAATAGATTATCCTTCTGGAAGTAAAAACAAAAAGGAAAAAAGTAGGAAGAAGAGAAACAGAGACAAGGCAATGGTGATAGTGATAGTTTATTGTGGTTTATTGTGGCTGTAGCTCAAAGCAATATGTTGTCATGCAATTTTAATTTAGCCAGGCCCATGCTATGTTTGCTTAGCAAGGTTGCTGTATGTAAAAACTTGTCTGAAACATGGCTTTGCTTGTTTTATCCAAATAAAAGTTATCATCAAACAACATTGCTAAAATATTGACTTCATATGCAAGAATGTTTGCTTGTGTATCTAAATTACAGTATGTAGTAGGTATTTGTTGTTGTATTTGCAAAGCAGTTTTGTATTTAAGACATTTTTATAATGCAAAATGCAAATGTAATCCTTAAAACATATTAATATATAATGTTCCACTGTTTGCTTAAACAATGTTGTCTTTGTTGCGAAATAATTAATAATGTAAAATTATTGGAGTCAACACAATACACATGTTTATATGAAATTTTCATTGTAGATTTCTTACACAAATAACTAAAGATACCCTTCATTCCCCACAGCCTGATGCTGAGAACTATAAGTATACGTTTCTCACACTATCTGTGTTATAATCTGGACAGATTCCATGATATGCTGTTATTTTTCTTTCTGTTTGTCTTTAAGACAGCATCTGAATCCAGCACCACCATCTCAAAGCCCGGTACTCCAAGCAGCATTTCCAGTGGTTCACCCAGAACCTCTACCTTTATTGTTACAAGCAGGACTACCTTCCTCTCCAGTACCTCCTGCAGCAGCTTCCTTAATAACTTCAAAGAACACCACTAAAAGCATTGTATTCAGGTGTGCATACTAATGTTATGTAGTCAGAGGTGTCGGACGTAAAAATACTTTTTTAATGTACTTAAATAGGGTTGTTTTTTTTTTGGATCTTTACTCTAGTATTTATCTTTCTGATTAGTTTTTTCTTTTAATCCTTACATTTGAACAAAATTACCCGTACTTTATATTCCTTACTTTACAAAGACTGGCTTGTTACTTTATAGATAGTATAGATAATGATATTACTTAGCAGCCAGAAAACAGAAAAAATCAAGACCGCAAACAAAAGCCGTTCAGTTTTTTTGTTTTATAGATAGTGACATCAATAACATTGCAACATCATTGCAGATAAAAGATCGGGTTCTGAGATGCCAGAAATTCCCTTCCACTCCTCTTTCATTAGATTTTAAATCTACAGGTTATGCTTCAAGTTCCATCCCATATGTAATGCTGTGAATACAAGAGCTCTAAGGTATTCAGTTGTTCATGAAGGACTTCTATTCAGTTCAATTCATATTTCTCTATGCTTGGAATGTTATTCTTTTAAGAAAAATATTTAAAACTTATTTAGTATCATTTAAAAGAAGAACTTTGTTTTTTTTTTGTACTTTCACTTAGGTAAAGGAGTTCAACTGATACTTTCAGCAGAATTTTTTTCTTTTTACATGGGTAAAAGGTTGAGCTACCTTATTTGTCATTTTACATACAGGGTTAGCCTGAGCCGCTGCAAGTAAGCGCACCACCACTATGACTGACCTAAACAGCGTGTTTTCTTGGCAGGGAACACCTGAGTACCCAAAGGGTGCTAACCACTGTTCCACCATGATGCCTGCAGTTACTTAAGTGAAGAATGTGAATATTTCTGACCTCTCTGGATGTAGTACATAAAGGGTATCATGCCAACTTTCCACTGCTGTTTTGTTAGTGTCATGTTGGGTTTTAAGCTCCGAGCCCACATGCAGAACACCAAGACAGGAGAGCGAATATCAGTTAAACAGAATTTATTATAGTAACAATGAACAGCGGTAGCAATGAAAGCCAGGTCCAGGGAAAACCGGCTGGGACTGAAAACTGACAGTCTCTGAGGGAGAGCAAAGTGGTGAGTTCAGGTGGAGTGGGAGACTGGAGACGCAAGAGCGGATGAGGTTTAGTCTTACTGTTTGATGGATGGTTTTGGGTTTAGGAGGGAGGTTGTGGATGTCCAGGGTCCGAGTCTCTCTTGTGGGTCCAGGAGCAATGGAGGAGTGCGGCGGGGAATGGACAGGTCGGCTCAGGTTCGACGGAGACACAGAGGAGCGGTTTAGCTGCCAGTCATGGGAATCAGGAGATACTTGAGAACAACGGAGAGAAGGATCTAGGAGCTTGGGCAACCAGTGGGTAAAATCCACGGCATCATGAGGAGGGCTCTGAGAACAGGAAGGCAGCCAGGGTCTGATTGGTGAGTCCAGGATTTCCAATGGATCACCTGAAGGCAACAGGGAAACAGAGAATCAAGATTACTAGGAGGCTCAAGGCAACGAGGAGAAAACGCAGAGACAAGCTCAGGAGGCTCTGTGATACCAATAGCTGGCAAACACTCTGCGCCGAGGAACTGGCAGCTACTATTTTAGTACACTGGCTGATGAGGCCTGATGGAGAACAGCTGTGCTGCTGGAAACCGCACCGAACTCCATCCAGGACCTGGCGCTATAATGGTGGTGGAAGAGGGACAAGGCGCACAGGAAAAAAACCCACAGAAAAAGACAGAAAGCCCTGGATCATGACAGTTAGGTTTTCACATTTTTCGTTGCTTTAATTAATGTATTTTTTTACTATTTATATTTTATATGTTGACATTTTATCTTAATTACTTTTTTTTAAATCTTAAGAATTACAATTTTACATTACAAATGTTAGATTTTTTATGTCATGAAACCTTGTCTTAGGGTCCCCTTGGAAACTTTTGCTTGGGGCCTCAAGAGATCCTTGCAGCCCATCTGTTTCTAAGACTATTTAACACATTGAAACACAACCACTACGTTTGTTTTCTGTAGTGATGCCCTGGTAAACAGTCATAAAGTGACGACTTTGAGTTGGCTTAATTGTTTTCTTTTTTTTTTTTGTATTACTGTTGTTACAAATGTTTGATAAACAATGATATGTTTACATGAAGCTTGGGGTTAAAAACAAGAAAGCCCCCCACAATGACAATCAATACAGTTGTACCACTTAAGTAAGATTTACCATATGGATTCAAACCTAGCTGAAGAGTTATTTATGAGATCAAATGTAGAGAGAAGATTGATACGGAAAAAAAAGCACAGAGAGGCTTTGGTGCTGCAGACTATTAGTAACATCATACCAACTCCCATTTTGTGTAATTTTTTTGAAACAAGCTAAAGAAAGACTCCCCTGGATCTCTCTTTGGCTTCTATTTATCGGTGTTTGTCACTGGCGCACACGAACATTTTCAAAGGTTGAAATTTCTCAGTTAGCCGTATCATCAGCTGCCTCCCCTGCTGCTCATCACTGGCCTGGCTGTAATTACAGACGCCTCCAGAAAAGACAAAAGGAGGAAGCGCAAAAGAAGCGTGGTCTTTTTCACCCTGTGTGTGAGGTTACACCTGTGCTGTAAGCGTGGGTGTGCAACGCGCTCGAGATGGAGATCAAGCAGTGGAAAAAGCCGGAGCAAAGAAGATTGGTCAGCTTTGGAGCTGCAGCAGCAAAACCACCCACTTTCTCTTTTTTCTTCTGACTCTCTGATTGCCAGCGTCCTCTCTGCATGCACTCTTTCTCTAACTTTTTATTCCCTTTCAGCTTATGTCTCTTCTTTCCTGTATCCCTTTGGTCTCTCTGTAATAGGGGCTGCAGTTGGAGCAGATGAATCAAACATCACAAAAATATTCATGAGTTTGTCAGTGATCAAAGACAAAAAGAGAGGTGGGCTTGACATGCGCACACACAGGCCTTAACTTGAAATTCTAAAACTTAAAGGAAGTTGAATTCTTGTCTACAAACGCCTCACTTCTACCCTCCCCTCCGGAGGAAAAGAAAATCTGTAGCGGAAAAACTGTTTTTATTTTAACGGCTAATTAGCTTCTTTTTCAGTCAGCTCTCTCTGTGGAGATTTTAATTATGATTTGGCATCGGTTGGCGATTGTAAAATGAAATGGACGTTGTTGATCAAGGCTCTGTTGGAAGGTGGCTCAGATGGAGGAAGATAGAAGCCAAGCGCGAAAATGAAGGAGAGAGATTGTGAAGCAAGTGGAAAACGTTTTCATTCACACCATGCTCGACTGCTTGCTGACGAGACGTGCACAATGAAAACCGCAATGGGGAGCAGAACTGCTCTGAAAGCTTCTGAATTTACACTTTAAAAGTAAGAAGCAGAAACATTTTTAAATATGTCTCTCTTTTTCTTTTCGCTTTGTTGGTAGTTGATGTAATCGTGTCGACTAGTAAGAAAAGCTTCTCTGTTTTTCATTCTTTGTTATGATTTGAGTATTTTCATATGTATTTTTTTGGACTTTAATGTTAGAAAATAATATTCTTTTTGATTCACATTAAAATAACCAGTTTCCCCGTCCATACAGAAGGGAAGCTTCCCTCTCAGCACCCATCTGCCGCCTCCATATTTTAACTGTAGAGAACTGGGTGACCAGGATGTGCAGTTTTATCTTCTATCAAATATAGAGCCTCACAGTCTCTATACCCTGCCAAGGAGGTTATGTTTGTAGTCCAGTTTGTGTGAATGTTTGTCTGTCTGTGAAGAGGAGTTGCAGAAATTGCAGAAAGTTTTTAAAGGATTCTTTAAAATTATTTGACAGAAGAAGCAGTTCCCCTCTAAGCCAGAGAGTGGCAGCAGTGAATATTGACAGCTTTAGCATCTGACTCAAAAAAAGTCCAGAAGTATTATACTGACGACAAAAACACAGAAAAGGTGAGCCATGCCTCGCTTAAAGTGTAGATCTGTTGATTAAAGAAGAAAGCAGAGTAAATGAAGGTGAGAGCAGAACAAACACCAGAGGCTGCAGACACACCCTGCACGTGGATTTTAAGGAAACTGTTACCAAAGGTACTCCTCACCCCAAGGAACAATGCATTAAATTTTTGGATAATGATCTAGATCATGTGTGACCCTTAAGGTCACACATGATCTGGATCAGGTGTGAGTCATAATATAGGGCAAAATTTGCAGCTTGGCTGAGGTGTGCACTCTCTGAGTTCTTTTCTAGATTTTTTTATATCTCTTTATATTTTCAGTTTTCACTCTATAGTTCTGCATCTAGTTATACAGTATTTACTCAGTTACATATACTTGAATAACATTTTTAACATTACATACTTTCTGGAATTGTTTTACTGCTCTGTACGCTTTGCTTTTTATGAATATTATCAAGTATTGTTACACTTTCTTGAGTTAAATTACTGGATACATGGTGTCATGTGACTAACTTCACTGAATACAAAAACAGGCTTTTTGGGGCAAAAGGAAAGACATCTACATGCATACAATTAATAATAAAGAAAGACTTCTTGTTTGTACAAATATTTTTGTGACTTTTTTATCTGCTGATCTCATTATAAATGTTAAATGGACATACAGTTGGGAACAAAGATCCCTCAACAAATTTTACCCATTGATATGATGAAGTAATGCTAGTCTTAACATCAGTAAATGGTTTGGCTTCTGGACTCACCTCTTGACTCATGTTTGTGGTTGCATCACAAAACAGAAAAATGTACAAGAGGTGTGAATATTTTTCCATGGCATTGTAGTTAAAGTTATTTTTTAATGTTGGAAATAGTATACTATATTTTGATATTGATATATATTGAAGATATAGTGGCCAATGCTTCTTTAATTGTTTGCTAAAAGATGAATCTTCTCTCTGTGTCCATCTTGTAGCTTCATTGCGAGTTTTTGATTAATTTAAGCCCTCAGAGTCTGAATCTTTGAACTCCTTTTCACAGAGTGATATACATTTCTGTATATGGGAGGTTATACCCTGATACCAATGCATGGAGCATATGTGGCCTTAAGAAGTACCTGAGAAGTCTTTGATGATATGCTGTCTGAAAATCCAATCTGAGCGATGAACCCTGAGACCCCAGCGAGGCCAGTTTGAGCCACATTTTAAACCAGGAGGAAGGAAAAAGAGGAAAAAATCTTGGGACTTTGCAAGAAAGGATGTTCACAAAAGTGGACATATGCACATGAGCATGCACACATGCAGTAATCCGAGCAGCGATGTATCATCTGTGAAACCACATCCTCTTCCTCAGTGTGGAAAGAAGGGAATGCGACACCCCCATTGTCCTGGATGAAAACTCCCCAGTCATCAGTAATATAGGCAGGAATATCAGCATTTAATATTCACAAGGGGACTGCAAAGGTCACAGTCTGGACAAGAAGGGAGAGAACTGGGAAAAGTCTTCCTCTTGAACAGAAATGCTGAGAAAATACTCAGAAATTCTTTTTCCTTTCTGGTCCAAGTTTACCATTTTTATTCTACATACAGAAGCCTCTGATTCAGAAGTGCTTCATTTATATGTCCCATACATAGATGTTGTTAGAATGAGAATGCTTAATCAAGATGTTTATTTATCTGTCCATGACAGAAGACTGTTACTCTCCAACAGAATAGAGCTTTTCAGGTTAGAGTTTCCACATAATTTTCCTGTAAAGTTACTGGAAACCTGCCCAGTCAGTCAGTTTGTGTACTTGAAGCTGTAGTACTTTGATGGAGAAGCAGTGACACACACTGATGACCTCACAGAGTAAAACATGCTTTGAATGGACAGACTGTATGCGTTTCATTAATTTGTGCTTTATTACATGGGTGTTTTGCAACCTAGACTTTAATTTCAACCCTACAATAAAGGTGGAATTTAGGATGATTGGCTTCAAATCATTTGTGGCCCAAGGCATAAGCAAACAGCTTTTAAAATCCCCTGTTGCCAATAGGGGCCTCAGATCATGATCTAAAAGAACAGCCTTCTTTTAAATTTCCTGTAAAGCTTTCTTAACAACATAGAAAATAATTAAAAAGCTACAGATTTATTTGAATTTAACTGAACCAAGGCTATGACTATTGGGTGATAGGCGCCACTGTAAGAAGGCGTCATTATCAAATTCTGGTCAGATTTTAGGCCAGCTCTTTATTCCCACATAAATAAATCATAATAAATTAGAACTTTAGCAAAGAGCTATTTAGTTTTAGCTTTTTAAATTAAACAACAGAATTTTATATAATTTTACCTTTTTTTTAGAGACATAAACATTATGTAACTGGACAAAATTTTTATGTTCATTTTAATCATGTTCTACAAAGTTATGTTTTTTTCATGTTCTTAAAAGTTTTTGTAAAAAAAAAAAAAAAAATTAAGTACATGATTATATTGTTATAATCCTTTTATGGTCCTAACAGTAACAGTGGTGCATATTCAGTGATTCTGTCCAGCTGCCCAAAGCTTAACAAACTGGCTGCACACGCTGTACCACATTAAAACAACTTACTGAAAATTTAGTGGAAGGAAAAAGTGTGGTAGAAAAAAAGAGTAGATAATCACAGGTGTTAGAGAGGTAAAAAGCAAATAACATTTGAGATTTTGGGAAAATTGACAAGGTGTGGACAGTGGCTGGAATCACTACACATAAGATCTATCTAAGAAATGAATTACAACTGTTGCATTCCCTGGATTATGCCACAGCAGAACAAGAGACGTCAATTAAATGTCGTCACAGAGGAGTGAATCATGCAAAGGGAATGACTTGATGCAATCAGCTCTATTTCTTTAGACAGAAAACCTTTAACCAATCTTTCAACCTGAATTAAATAGATTATCTCCGTTAAGTGTCTCAGACTGACAGGTGCTGTGAATTGGGGTTATTTAATCAAATTGAATTGAATTGAAATTACTTTTACCTGAGCTAAAAAGGTAAAGGACTGGACTGTTGGTGTGAGACAGAGAATCCCAGGTGCTCCAGGTAAGGTTCCCAAGGTCAGTGATGATATGGTGCCATATAGTGTGCTGTTGTTTGGCGAGTGTGGACTTTTATGCAGGCTTGTCATCTACTAAGAAGTTTTCCTGTTGACACCTCAACAGAAATACAGGCTGATCTCCTCCTTTCCTTGCTGCTTGGAAACAGAAAGAGGATTGCATTAAGTGTATTTATAGGACATGGAGATTTTTTTCTGCAGTTCTTTTCTTTTTCACTTTTTGAAAATATGAAATCAAATATCAGAAAAAGAAATCTTTTTAAAGTATAGTAATTTATTGAGATGCCTGTGGTACAAGCTGTGTTTTGTGGCCAATGATATCATCTTACTCTATAACCTACTGATGTCATCTCTAAGAAGGCAAGCAAAACCAGTGGTCAAACAGAATGTCTCCTTCTCTTTTACAAGCAATAGGAGCGATAATCATTGTTCATGTTACATTGTGTAGGAGACAAATTATCATTCCTGCTTTTGATGTGAGCTTATAATATTTTTTTTACTACATTCCTGACCTGAAAAAAATCTCATCTGTCGCTAAATGAGACATGGCCAGCTGCATTGTTTGATGAGGTAGGAGACAAGGCCAGAGCTGCCGATGGAGATGATTTGTGGAGTTTCAAGGAGGGAAGCTGACCTTCAGCATTAAATGCTATTGAAAAGAGGTAGGCACGCACATGTAGTGGGCATGCTCACAAAGCGCTGCGGTGCAGATATTTTCTTTCTGTCACTGTTTCACAACTGCTCCAGTTTTTGTCACATAATTGAATGTAACAGATAAACACAAAGAAACACAGGATTGTTGGATTAAATTAAAAATAAGCACAATTTTTAACAGTTTTCTGAATTAAAACTCTTTAATATCTTAGTCGTGCTCGGACACCATAGCCCAGCTGAAGAAAGGAATTCACCCAGCATGGTGCTGCTACCTCCATGTTTCACTGTAGGGATTGTGTGTTCAGTTTTTGTCTCTTTTTGTATAAATTTTTTTTTATCACTCTTTCACAATTTCCAAATTTGTAAATTGCATCGCTAATAGTTGGGATAATCTTATATAATTCAGCTCTGCTTCATGGGTGAATCTAGACAGAAGGGGCCCTGGCTCCTGTTATGGCCCCTGATCTGATCTGATCTGATCTGCCAATGAAATGAGACAATTTACCCTTTTAAATAAGAAATAAACAACTCCTTTATTTTATTTCAAAAGCATAATATTTAATAATCCTATTTTAAGGGAGGAATACTCATTGATTTGATCATCATATTTACCTGCTCAAAATACACTTATTTAAGGAAATTTTTACCAATTGTTAGATTACTTTTTCCACTCTAATAATACATTTCTTGTAATGTTAAGGGCGGACAGAAGAAACCATTACTGAGTAATTCCTTGGACCTATTTAATAATTTTGCCTTTACAATTTACTTGATCAATAATTTAGAAATGACAATCAGCTTTAAGCTTCAGTTGTATTAAAAGGATAAAAACATTTCATCTGTTAATTAAGGGATCTGCAACCTTACAGGTGTTGTGTTCCTTGCAACCTTGGCTTTCAGGCTCACTTAATATATGACGCTGAGCACTTTTGCCAGATTTAATGTAGTAAAGTGATGTCTAAAGGCAACTGATGCCACTGGATTTTAGACAGTATCAGAGCATGCCACACTTTTCAGATTTTTTAAAACAAGAATACATAATACACAATTAGGATTTCGTGGGAAGGTCCTACAGAAATCGAATGCATTGTTTGGTTTTAATATGAGGGGAAACAGCAAGGGGTGTGAATACTTTGTAAGTCGCTGTTAAGCTACATGCACCCATATTTTCTTTTAACCAAAGCTCAATGCTGCAAATCTCCATACGCTGCTGAAAAATATGATGTTGGAACAACACAGGAATCAAAGAACACAAAGGAACAAGAACAAGGCCATATAAACCGGCGCTCTGCAAGATGACAGGTGCAATCAGTCAGGCTGAACAGGAGCATCTTCAATCACACACCCTGATTGTTGTCAGACAGCCTAAAACTGGAGTACAAGGAGGATAAGAGCTCATGGAGCTGCAGACTGATACGGACCCAATGCTGCCACCCATGCGCGCCCGGCAGTAGTGCCTTATGAAAACTGATGTAATGCACAGGGTCCACTAGGAGGCGCATGGTCACCAACCTCTCCATCTCCATCTCTCTCTCCCTGTTCCCCTCTTCATCCGGCTGTGGCAGGGGGATGCCGGAGTCCAGCAGCAGCTCCTCTCTCATTCATGCTGAGCGCTGCTCTCCTGTGCGCACGGATCTGCAGAGCTGAGCTTTTTGAACCGCTGCTTCTTCTGCTCTCTGACAAGCCGAGCGGGAATGGAAACGTCTTCTGTTGCAACTCTGACATTCTGGTGAAAGAAAAGAAGAAGAAATTATGCCAAGCAGGGATAATGCAAAACGCGTCTTAATCAGTAAGTCCTTGCAAACTTTTTTCTCTTCCTTTAGGGGTTTTTGAAATAATTTTAGTCCATTCCTTCCCTCCTCCGACCAGTTTCTCTGGTCTCTTCTTGGGTTTCTTGTCCTGATCGATGCCTCCCTGTTTCCACCTGGAGGAACCTGCACCGCATTAGGGGATACATTGTTGGGCTCTATTAATTTCTATTTTGCACTTTTGCGTTATGCGCGATCAACCCGGTTGTTGCTGCGCTCAAGCAGCCATCTGAAGGCTGCGGACCCTCCAGGACTGAACATCACCAGGTTTCCTTTAGCCGGAATGTGGCATTTGTTGCAGGAGGTGGCGGATCGGGATAATTTGAGTTTAAGGCACTGCGCAATTTGGATCTGGAGGCAAAGTGGACGTTAGTATTTTTACAGATTGTATGGATTTGAGGCTTGTTTAATTTCTCTTTGGTGCATTACAGTAGTTGCTAAATCAGTCATGATTCCCTCAATAAAACCAAGAAAACTTGACAACACAAGTTAGGGCTTGAGCTATGAATTTATCTGCATTTGCATGAAAACTTAAATCAATTCTTTATATATTTTGTTTGTTGGCGCACCGCTAAGGAAAGGAGCAGGTGTGACCACCTATAGATGTTTGTGTCCCTCCCTATCCTGGGTCAATTGAACAGACAGTAGAGCTTTTTAAAATATAACACCTAAGAAAAGCAGATAAATTAAGATGAGTTGATCCACCTTAAGGCTAAAAACTCTTAACTTCTTAATCTTGATATTTTTGGTTATGTTTCATTCCAACTTTCCTCCCAATTGTTTCTCAAAAAAATAAAAAAAATGACCTAGATGCTTTTTTTAGTTTGTTTTTGGAAAGAAAGTCAAAATAGTTTGGATTAACTGGTGCATTCCAAATTTAACCAATTTAAAGATGATGTTTAATTTAAATAATTTTTTAAAACGGGGAGGTTACATCTGATTAAGGGAAATTTGATTTTTGTTGATCCCAAATTGAAATCATATTAAAAACGGAAAAAAACTCTAATTTGTTTCTTAATTTATTCTGTTATCTTTGTTTTTGCATTAATAGTATGCTGTTTCTAAATTCATCACCTACTATTGGCCCCACCTCTCAAGGGCAATATAAACTCAAAAATAAGTAGAAAATTCTTTAACATCTTTTCATTGTGAATGATCCATCCCCCAAAACTGATTGCCCCTTTTAAAAGTTTTTTTTTAGCGGTGTCCCTCTTTATGTCTTTCAGAGTTTTAGACTCTGGGTTTGTGTCTTTTTGTGTGTGTGCCCGCACACACGTGCTTGTTGTGCCCCTTATCCGCCCACATCCAAACATGTGCCATCATTTGGGAGTCGCATCAACATGCGCTGACAGTTTTGTGTCACCTTATGAATTTTTGACTTTTGTGATGTGCGTAGGTGCAGGCTGATTTGGAGAGACTATACGGGCAGCGAGCCACCGGTCTGGCTGCCAAGCACACAGAAAAAAAAGAGGAGGAGGGAAAAAAATCTCTTTAGATGGTGTGTTTGCAGGAGAGGAGAGGAAAAATGGAAAACCTTCTCTTTCGTATTCTGAACATACCTACTCATCTTCTTCAGCCCCCCTTCTCTTTCTTCTTCCATCCCTCTTGGGGTTTGAGCTCAGGAGGATAAGTGAGAGTGAGCTGATGTGGAAGCGGTGGTGGAGATGCAAGGACATGTGAGAAATGTCTTTTTTTTAAGGTACATGTGTCATAATGACATCGCAGTGCTGGGACTCCTTGATAAGGCTGAAACCTTGAGCATCACCTCCACTTAGGAGTCAAGGCGTGACATCCAAAATGACTGCATTCGTCGTTACGCAGATGATGCTGTGACTGTGGGGAACATCTGAGTTCCTGTTACACCTTCAAGCGCAGAGAGTTGTTTTTAAAGAGCTTTTTAGCTCAAAATGAGCCACTGCCCTTGTTGAGCTTTACACGCTCTGAGCTGCCTTTAACCTAATTACCCAGTTTATTCTCAGAGTCTTGTATTATTCATTTGTTCTTAGAAGATACAAACCCCTCTTCTTGCTGTGCTTAGATCAATCTTTTAATGTGTTATGTGGATATATGGGGGCTGTATCTAATTTCTATCAAAGGGACTTCAAGTCTGCTGCTTCCCACTCACATACAGTAAAAAGCATTTTTTTATATACTTTATTGGATTCATTACATGTGAAGATAGTAAAACTACATTTACATGTTTAGAATGAGGCTGGAGGTTGCAAAAAGAAAGTTTTTTAAAATCTAAAATAATTTTTTCAATATTTAAACTATACCTATTGTTTTATTAGAGAGGAGCCAGGTTTATGTGTCCTCACCTTGCCCTCAGCTGGAAAGCTTGTAGTTGGTTGAAGGCAAGCACGCCTGCATGTGAACAGGAGTCAGTTGCTGGAGCACGGTCTGTGCCTCCTTAGCCACCAGCAGGCTCAGACCCTGACGAGAATCAACATAAACCCAATAGCTGCTCCGCGTCTCGAGAGGCTGTATCAAATAAAAACTTGGAGATGGTGTACAGATATGACAGAACATATCAATAAAGTGGTTTAAGGTTATTTTGTCTGATAAACCCCAGGAGTGCGCACTGCCATAACGCTGCCACAGGGGAGGGGGTAAGGGGGGCAACCGAGAGTGTTTTATGCACAGTGCTTTAAAAAATCTACATTTAAGTACTGTTTAGGGGCCCGGTGGGAAGTGAAGTGCCGACCCAGCAGTGTGAGAGCCAAGTTCTCTCCTGTTGAGCTACTGATGACTGTGGGCTGCAAGGTAAATTGATGTTTCACAACCAAACATCAGCCTGAAACCTGCTAACAACTGCTGTTGGAATAGGAATAGTTTCTAGAACATACTTTACATATTTAAAAAAATAAAATAGATGCTGTACAGGTTTTCAATGTTGAGTTTCCACAAATTAATACACATGAAAGTATAAACTGCAGATGAATTTGATGTAGTCTATCTCTAGCTCTTATTTTCTGATCTGAATGATTCATATGAAGTACTAAACATTTCTGAACCTTACAGAGGTGCTGTGTTAGACTTGAATCCAAAACAAGTGTCTGTTTAACTTTTTAAGCAATATTCACTCCCTTCAGCCAAATGTCACCTTCATATCTTAAAAAACAGCAGCTAGGGGTGAGGGGCAGGTTGATAGAAGGTCATAAAGCTTTAGAACTTGTTGAAAAATCTGACATCTTTGTATTGTTGACAAAGTGCAGTTTGGTTGTCCTTTTTTCAATGCCCTTGTGTAGATGCAGAATGCAAGTTTGTAGATTTTCAGTTTAGGGATTGCTCTGAGCCTCACTGTACTTGAAGTCAAAACTACAGCATAGTGACAGAAGTATTTGCTGGTATGGATTCATGGGCATATAACCGTAGGTGTCATCCTATTCCTAATCCAAAGAGTTTCATATGATCTCAACCCATGCTTTGCAGCTATAGCAGCTTCAGCTGTTCTGGGAAGGCTTTTTAGAAGGATCTGCAGGCTCCTGGCAGAATAAATTCAACTCCAGTCGTCCAACTTGTCCAGGTTTCCTTGCTTCTACCAGACCGGATCCAGATTGGTTCAGGAAAAGTCCGATAGAAATCCGAGGAAATCAAGATGCTAAGGCAGGGACAAATTAACCCTTTACGGACGATGGGAGCGCCCGCGCTCCCAAATGCTTACATATTTTTAAATGCCGGTAGAATTCGAAC
>JAUZNJ010029664.1:0-16275 GCA_034780135.1 Jordanella pulchra
GATAGATAGATAGATAGATAGATAGATAGATAGATAGATAGATAGATAGATAGATAGATAGATAGATAGATATGATATGATATGATATGATATAAATCATGGTTGCCCTCTGGAGTATTGTTTAGTGATACAGAGGAGATAAAAAGTGGACGGAGTCTTTAAAATTTATAACTGCATTATCTGATAGTGATCTGCTAAAGTGAAACCTTCTTCTGTTAAAGTAATTTTGAAGGTTACTAAAAAGTTGTCCGAGAGGACGGGGTTGTAAGGAAATACTGTTATTTCTTCCAATGCCATAAGTCAGTACAAGGTCCAAAGTATGAAGATGGGAATGTGTGGGACTATCCACATTTTGAACGAAGCCAATCAAGATTAAGATAACATTAAAGGCTGCATTTAAGCTATCACCTTTAATACCGGCACGGATGTTAAAATCCCCCACTATAATGACCATGTCAGTATCTAACATTAAATCAGATAGGAACTCTAAAAACTGATCTTCAAATTCAGAGTAAGGACCTGGTGGACGATACGAAGTTACAAACAGAAGAGGTTTTTTTACTTTACAATTTGAATGAGGGAAACTAAGGATTAAAAGTTCAAAAGATTTGTAACTATTAACTAGCTTTGGACTAATCAGTAAGACAAACTGAAAGATTGTTGCTACTCCTCTTCCTGGACCAGATTTTCTGGGTATTTGAAAATTTGAATAACTAGAGCAGGCATCCCCAATCTCGGTCCTTGAGGGCTAGTGTCCTGCAGCTTTTAGAGGTTTTCCTGCTTCAGCACAGCTGATTTCCATTGATAGATGATTAACAGCCGTTTGCTTAATTGCAGTCATCAGAATCAGCTGTGTTTGAGGCAGGGAAACCTCTAAAACTGCAGGACACCAGCCCTTGAGGACTGAGATTGGGGATGCCTGAACTAGAGTTGCCTAATTTATGCTCACATAAATTCTTGCTGCAGCCAAGTTTCTGTAAGACAACATAAATCAATTTGATTATCACAAATCATTAACTAACAGACTTTTTGAAGGAAGGATCTTAAATAAAACCCATTTAATAGATTTCACTTTTCCCCCGTTTTGAGTCATTTTAATTTTAATTAGATTATCAAGATTTGTCCAGATTCCTAGAAAGAAGAACTACACCATCCAAAGTGGGATGGATGCCGTTCCGCTGAATCAGAACAGGTTTTCCCCAAAAAGATTACCAATTATCGATGTAGCTCACATCATTTTCAGGACACCATCTAGACCACCAGTTTTTAAATGATGACGTAAACATGACATTAGTTGTAATCAAGTTTGCACATTATAAACCTTCCTTTTTTGTGCAAGTCTTGTAGATATGTAGATATTTCCTGTTGTTCTTATGATGTCCTAAAGCCTACTTGAGGAAAATCATCTGCTAGTCATCACTTTCTGTTGACACAGGGTTATCTCTGTGAATAAATTTCCAACAGGCCGTATGTGGAACTGATGAACTTCCTGTTGAAGTGTGGAGGCGAGATCAGAACCTGGGTCGGACGCCGTCTACGGGGACAGTGTGAGCAACACTGGGGAGGTCTCTGCAGCACCTTTATAAACAGTTGCCCTCTCAGTCAATCAGATGTTGCCGGACACCCCACCAGTCCACCACCCTCTGTGACTGGACCTGTCACTCCTGTGGACCCTCTGCATTATCCTACTAGAGAAGTCGTACGAGAAGATATGACCCCTGATCAGCTGACAGACAGCACCTCCAAATCTGATCTCACAGCGTCATGAAGTCTCTTGTATCACAAGTTAACACAGGTGCACCCAGGGTACACAAACATTAAGCACTTATATTATCCGTAGAATGAGAGAAAAAGTAGCTTAATAAGAGTTTTCTATGTAGTGTTGCCAGTGAAAGCAATATTTATTTAGTGTGTGGGTGTTTTAAGTAGATTTCTATTTTTTTTCAGAACAGTTGCAGGACAGAAAGCCATTAATCTACCTCGCTCCAGTATTACCTTTCATCAGAGTGGCATGCTCTAAACTTGTTAACACAGGGAGAATTTGTTTTTAGCTTTTAGAGCAACTGATGGCAAAATACAAACATTTCTAAGTTTCTTTTTTACGTTCATTAGGAACTTGAGCATCATTTATACAGTTAATGTACAGGCATTGAAAACATTTTTTAGAACCCCCCCCATGCTTTTTCCAAATTTCTTGATCTAAAGGGGTATTACCATAAAAATAGAATTAAAAAAAATCAAACAGGGATGGTTTAATAGTTGCTTTCATTACCGTTTTTCTCTTGAAATGTTACACGTACATGAGTCTTAGACTTCCTCAGTTGGGCTTTATCTTAGTTTTTGAAACTTTTGCTTAATTTACATAATAGCTTCACAAAACAGGTGGCTTTAAATACATGTGTATGCAAATGCATGCATTGTTAGATATTTTTCTGCCAGTTGGGAGATATTTTACTTATTTTAATGATTATTTGAGAAAAGATAACCAGAATGCCGTTTCTACAACAATGAAAAAATGATGGATTTGGTGATATCCCAGATTTCTATCACAATTTTTGAGAAGAGAAAAAACAAACACAGGATTTCAAACATCATTTTAATAGATTTTTTTGTACCCCAAACATATCAGGCAGACCTCAGTGAACATCAATAAATTCTCTAAGCGGTTTCCTGCAGACCCAGCAGGTCATTTTTTAGTCAACACTTTCTCCACATGCTCTGAAATCCTCTTTAGCTTTCAGCTCATGCTTTGCTTTTCTCTATAATGCAAACAGTTCCAGTCTTTAAGAATGCCACAGTTTTTGCTTGGACTGATCTGTATAAACATAAATAAATATGAGCAGGAAATTAATGTTTTATTTTTTCATTAAAATCTGGTCAAGAGGAGCACAGCAGAAGAACAAAGGACTAAACCACCAAGGTCCAGGGTTAGTATGTTGGTGGTAGGGCTGACCTCTTTTTAAAACTTACTTTAAATAAGGATATGATTACAGTATAAATGTGTCATTTTTTCCCCCTGGTCTTTGTAGCAAATATGTGAAACAAAATAACCAATAATTATTGGAAGACCGATATGAAAGGTCTATATTTATGTTTTTCAGACCTATTACAGCCTCACTGTCATCAAATACACATTTCTACTTAAATATGTTTTGAGGGAAATGATAAATTAATATACTGAAACATTGAAAGTCAGGGGTATGAATAATGAAATAACTCCCAGGCTAAACATGATATAAAAAAAAATCTAAATTTAATCTCTAAATCACTGTTTAGAGACAGATAAACTGATAATCTGCATTAGGGGCTGGAATGTAAAGCAGGAATAAGTCCTGTATCTAACTGAATATAGAATGCATCTCTGCTTTGACCTGGTTTTCCAAGCAGAATAAGACTAAGACCTCCCAAATAAACCAGTGTTGATATTGTTTTTCCCCACAATGCTCAACCTTTTGAACGTTTCACCCTCACTGCTTAAAATTTTGTCCTGTAAAAAATAATCTTTCAAGTTTTAATGATTTCCTTAAGCTAATTCTCGTACACATCTGAGACTTTAAGCACAATAAGTCAACCAACAGCATTCCTGCCAGAGTGGTACCGTCACTGTGGAGTTATTTTAGGATGCCTGACTTTCAAACGCATCTTTAGCATTCTGGGGCTCAGAGTTTATCAAAGAATCTGCAGCCAGACACAAGCACCCTGCTTCATCTCACACCCTCAGATTACTTTGTGGATCTACCCTTTAATTTTAAGCCTTTATTTAGATTAAATTACAAAACAGATCGGAGTTCATTTACTCCTAAACAAATCCATTGTTGCTCATCAAATTGTTGATGAACTAACATCCCAGTTCAATACTAATATAACGAATCGAAACAATATCAGCGAAAAAACTAATATCAGAATAAATTGGCCTGAATCTAAAATCTCTGTTATTAACCTGCTGATAGAAACACTCACTTTATGTAACCCAATAGTTATTAAATGGGTTTGTGGTTCTTATAGTTATTGCTGTTGACTATTATTCTGAGTAATATCACAGGATCATTTTCTAAAATTCCAAAATAAGTAATAAAAGTATGTATGAATTCTGTTGATATCGTAACAGTTCAATATCTCATCTTCAAAGCTGCATATCTAAAAAGAAAAAAAGTTGTATAGAAACATCCCTAACTCTGACATCAATAACCATGCCCTGAGAAGTATGTGATAATAAACTTTGTTAAAATAACAAGCTCTTCACCTTATGTCTCTATCAATATTTTTATAATGTTTAAAAGCCTGGAAGTCCTGATGTTTCAAGGTTAAGTACAACATACGAGGTTTGATCTGGCACATTGTTCTACTTTTATTAGTACAATGTCTATTTAGTTCTACCTAGATGTGGAAAACTGGGAAATGTGCATCTCTCCAGGTTTGTTTCATAGCTGTAAGAAAACATCTTTGCAAAACGTTTACAAGTAAGATTAACAAATCTTAACACATGATGGGAAACCTCTGTGTGAGTTTCTAAAGATCCTTTCAACAAGATTTCTGACAGTGAAATCCTACCGAACGGTGGCCAACATAACACTGAGGTTTTTAAAAGGAAAAAAAAAAAGGATCCTTGCCTAGTAAGAAAAGGAGTAAGGCACATCGTGTGGAGCGACAGCATCTTTGGAGCGATCAGCCAAAAAACTGCCAACATTTGTTGAAAACGTTAAAATTAAAAAAAAGTTATTGGGTGGGGGGGGGACAACATTTAGTCCAAATGTTGTTTTAAGAACAATCACACAGTGTGCAGCTTTAATCCTTGTGTATTCTTGTTTAAGTGACCTTCGAAAAAAACTCAGCTTATTTTTGTAAACCAATCTAAGGCAGATAAACAGGATGACATGGAGCCGTGTCGACTTAATGCTGCTTCTGCCCCATGTGGTTGATTGTTCTACTCCTCTTCATCTCAAAACTCTTGAGGACGTCTTATAAAGCAGATGCAGACCCAGGCGGCTCATTAAATGAAGGGGAGGAGGCGCTTCTTTAGGATGTAGAGTACAGTGGCAAAAAACAGTGCTAAAGCCAAGAAGATGAGCAGCTTGTCTGTGAGCTCCCTGCGGTTGTACTTTAGAATAAGTTTCCTCCCCAGGTGGATGGTTCCCGTCATGTTTTTAAACTCCTCATTGGTTTCCTGCACTGTTCTAGAAGAGGTAGCTGACATAAAGAGGACGAAAGAAGAGAGGTAGAGGTAGGAACCCAGACAGCACAAAAAGACATAAAAGATGGAAGAGATTTGAAATGTTTCTTACCAAGAGTGCCAATGGTGTCCTCACTCTGCTTCACCTGCTCTGACATCATCCGGCTGATGGACATCAGACTCTCTGTGATACTGCTGCTGCTTTCCACTAAACTTTCTTTGGTCACCTTCCTGCGGTGAGGACACATACAGCCAGGGATGAAACACTGTATCCTGGTTTAAAGATGGCTTTAAGCTCATTTTATCTCCAGGTGAGATGTGGAAAATGTCATAAGCAGGAATAAATTCAAATAAATAATTAAAAAAAAAAACAACACATGAGACAATGTTTCTAAACATAAACCTAGGGCTACATAATAATGCTATATGACTTAACTTCAGCTGGTTTTGGTTTGGGAGTTTTTAAGAAGAAAATGCATTTTGGGCTGGTTTGAAATATAGTACATAAGAAGGGCAAATGCAACAGCAGCTAAAGTATTAACTCAGACGGACTGAGAGAGACTTTCATTATATTATTGTGTTAGTCCTAAAAAAAACCCAACAGAACAAAAGCGTGTGGCTTTACATACAAACACCTAATAAAGAGCTAATAGACTTGGAAATGATGCAAGTCTAACCTCATAAGTAACAAAAAGTAAATAAAAGATTTCATACCCCCATGGTGTTGATTTAGAAAAGAAACAGTCAAAATAGAAAAGTTAAATTTAAGTGATTTTAGAGAACAAGCAGCAGCCAGCTACTGCAAATCAAACACGTCTATCAAGGCAGCATTTGCTCGGTCCAAAGGAACAAGCGTCTAGCTGTGAGATCTTGGGAGTTATTTTAAAAAAAGAGGTTAAATCAACAGTGACGAAACACTCGGTTTAGGCTCTCAGGAAGCCCCAGCAGGACTTTACTGACCTCTGCCTGGTGCTTGGGCTTTCTCCTCCGCGCAGAAGCTCGTCTTTTTCCATGTTATCTATGGCTAGTTTACAGGCCAAGTTGGCTTTTCTCCATGCCGTCTGATTGCTGGAATCCACAAAAATAACACAGAAACAAACTGAAATCTGCAGTCTGTCTGAGTTTTCCTCTCCTTCTAGCTGCATTATATGCAGGATTTTTGCAAATTCTTCTTATGGACAATTAATACTTTCCAGCAAAACATTCACAGGGTTTTCAGTTATTTTTAGACTTTTAACACTAAAATGAATTTGCCATAATAATCTTTTAACTGCCAGCTGGTTAGTAAGAAAACTGAAAACATGAAAACAGGATTTTTCAAAAACAAATATCATTTATCTACTGAAAATATAATTATTCTCTTTTTTGCCTTTTTTTTCCTTCATTTAAAATTTAAGACAGCACTGTGATTATTCAAAAAGGACACATTTCTTGTAGATATTGACTATGGTTTTATATATATATATATATATATATATATATATATATATATGAAAGTGAACTTCTTTTTATAAAAAAAAGGCAATGTAATGTTTGCGGCTCTAAACAAGTTTTATTAACTGGACTGAATTATTTTTTCCCAATTCACAAAATACATGTGACTCTTAATTTTATCAGAAATTTATATTTTTTAATAGGGAAAAAAAGGTTTTTTCACAAGATCTTCCAAGAACATCAGCAACCTGTCTATTAATTTTGAGGTTTTTTAAAAAAAAAAAATTAAAAGTAAATGTAATGTATACACGTCTAAACAAGTTTTATAAGCTGGACTGAAATCCAGTTGCTGATCCCCAATTTAGAGCATAGATGAAAGGACAGAGATTGTGTTCAGACACCTCAGCATTTGGCGTCTCTGGCTCTCCGTCTCTGTGAGGATGGACAGTCTGGCTGACTCTGTATCTTGCTCTTGAGCCATCTGCTCCAGATCCTGACAGAAACAACAAAAAGAAAGAAAAAAGCTTCACGAGACACATTTTTAACTTTTAAGACACAGCTTGTATGAGAGACAAGGACATTACCTGTATCCTGAGTCTCAGCTTGTTAAATTTGTCTTTGACCTGAGAGTTGAGCTCTGTGAGAGCGGACTGAGGTCCAGGACAAACAATGATGTCCTGCAGATCACACACAAACATTAGGTACAGTGCAAGAAAATGAAGGTCTGTAGGAGTAGAAGTAAAAATGCCAAATTTAAAGCTTGTTTTTAAAACTACAAGATTATAATAACATACAAGTTCCAACTGTACAAAAATATCAACACAACCTTTATTCCTTAATGTATACATATGAACTTTTTGGTCTTTTCCCTAACATCAGCCCAATTCGATCATATTTTCTTATATTTCATACCGAAAGGAGACGGTTTTCTGCAGAAATTACACAGAAATTATGCTTTTTGCATAAGAGTACAAGACAAATTCCTGATTCTTCATAATTCAAACAGAAAAAACTAATATCGTGTGGCAACATTTAAACTCATCAGCTTTAAATTGTATAAAAAACATTTTATAAAACCAATATACAACCGAGAGACCTACACCGTAAATGAAGTTACACGAACTAACTGTTGCTAAGCTAACTTCAGTGTCACTTTTTTGGACATTTTAGAGCACCTGTGTGAGTTTAGCGTCAGCTCCTCCCAGGAAACACAAGAAAGTCATTGAGAAAACATCGATTTCTACCTATAAACCCTTACCTGAATGAGAGCCTTAATCTCCAGGTCATATTTTATAATTTCTTGTCCGCAAATCCGGACGTTTACATCCTCCGAGGAGGCCATTTCTGTTTTTGTACGGCAAGCTGTAGGGTATAAAATAAACGGATTTGCTTTAGGCGAAGCGGTTATCTTATTGGCTGAGGCATTTTATTTCTTCTTGTAAAGTTTACGGATTTTAAATTAGATTCATTTTGTTGTCCCAACGGAAATTTTTCCTGGGTTCAAACTCTGGCTGCTGAGTACAAACCATGGCTGTTACATTATATTCAAACATTAAAAAATCACTGCTATAATAATTATCCAAAAAATGAAAAAAAGCCGTCATTGATAAATCCATCAGAAGAAAAGACACCATTGCCTACTTAGGCAATTTACTTTTTGATCATGTTTATTGCTTTCATGGAAAGTGGAAAACAGTTTCTAAAAATTTTCTAACTAGATCGCTTTAAGGGGGTTTCTGAATTGCTGCGGCATTGCTTCTTGCAACTTTAAAATCATATGGGAGATAAGTGAATGCATTTTATCCGTTATCTATGGTCAGAAGACGAGAAGATTGGGAACAACGTCTATAAACTGTAGTTCCTCCATGTCTGTGGAACCTGCACAAATAACATTGGATACCAGATAACTAAAAAAGAGATTCAATTCAATTCTACTTTATTGATCCCCGAATGGAAATTCAGTTTTGGTACAGCCCCACCAAGTACATAACAGACACAGAAAGACAGTAAACAGACATTATACATGGGGTTGGACGAGGCGTCCAAGGACTTGCTGCCGTAAGATGCAGATTTATTGTGATTATAAGAGTGATACATTTTTGATTTGACTCTTCAACTGAAATAAAAAACGTAGCATTAGATAGGGCTAATGTATTAAGCCACAACATTTTACTTTCACTGAAGGTCAAGAACTTAAAAAGTCTTATAGTGTGATCTAGTTCAAATACTGTAAAGTGTATTTTTTTCCTGAATGTTGGCTACTTTTTCACTTTTTCTGTTTGTACCTGACATTTCTTGGGAAAGTTATTTATAAAAAAAAGCTTGGCGCAGAAACATTTATTTCTGCATCTTTAGATAGCTAAATATACATAAATTAGAGGTAACTAAGAATTTGCACCGTAGGTGATGTGAAGGGTTTTTTTTCCTCCCCATTTGAAGATATTGCTCACTGCTTAGGGCTCCTCAAGTTGACGCGCTGGCCAAAGTACAACATTTTTCTGTCAGCTTTATTCTTCCAGCTTTCTACTCTTTATTTGCATTGTGTGTTCATTTATTGTTCATTTGAAATCAATAATATATTTTTTGGGCTAAATCAAATGCCCACCAAGTTAATAATAGACATACATCTGTGTTAACTGTAAAAATGGTGTTACAAATATGGCCATCTTCCAACTGTGAATAATCCTCCTATCTGATTTATTAAAAGGGTAAAATCATGGTTTTCAGTTACACTGAAATTAATATAGATTTTTCTATTTCCTATTGTATAAAATATATAAATAGACTCCTCTAACTTGATTTATCATACAGTGAATCAACGTACTTTAAAATCAAATAAGAAAATGTCAAAAACTCTGTTTAAAAACACAGCGTAAAATTATTTTTCCAATAGATTTTTTTTTATTTTTTGACAAACTTTGTAAGGAACAGAAGCACCAGTTTTTATGACGTGACCTAAAGTGGGGAGGATGCTGGTTATACATATTTTAAAAGGGAAGCAGTGGGTGATAACATTTTGTAGCAGGATACATGAACATGTGTACTCTGTCAGGATTGCTCACTCACTTAAAATTTGTGTTTGGAAAAGCTTAGAAAAGATTTAAAGGCTTTACAGTCTGCATCCAAAGTTAATTATTCTAAAAAAATAGCCATAAATAAGATTGAATGAACCAAGTTTAGAATAAATAAACCAAATTGTTGAGGTAAAAATAAACTTTTCCATAATCCTCAATGAAACACAAACAGCTGACATATTTTGAAAAAAAAAAAACTTTTTGCTTTTCTATTTTCTTGTTTATCTATAAGAATAAACACAGCCCCCATTTAAAGCCTGTTAATGCTTTGTTCATAGCTCTACCTAACATTTGATGTGGGGCAAAGTGAAAAGGCTCAATGATCAATGGAAGATGAAACTTTATTCGTCTTCAAATACCTTCTGTCCTTATTGTAAGGTTGGTCTAAAACTTCCCAGTATTTAGGTCGAATATCTCAATTCAGTCATGCCGACCAGAGCAATTGTCACCAGTTTGTTGTATCACTACATGTTGCCAAGCAACCTGCAAATGGGTACATGTAATTTTTTTTTTTTACACTAATGTCTTTGTTGCTCCTCTTCCATAAAAGCCACATTTATTAATGTAGGAAAAAAACTACAGGCTGATTTTGAACAGGAGCTACAGTGTGTAGCTCCTCTGTAGGAATGCTTAGCAAATATTTCACCCTGTGACCCCTGAAATCTACAATACAACAGACGAGCGACCCCCTAAAAACACATAATTGCATTTATTCTATATTTATTTCTACATATAAAGTGAAGTTAATTATTGTTTTGTGTATTTTTAAACATTCTTTCATGCTTTTAAGAATTATTCAACAATAATTTCACCATATAATTAACAATAATATTGAATATTACCAATAATAATAATTAGATTGAGCAGCAACAGAGTGTCTTCAGTCAGAGGTTTCTCCAGATCCGATGCAAGACAGACCACTACGGAAGATCCTTCCTGCCTACAGCTATCAAAACCTACAACAACTGGTTAAAAGAAAACAAAATATGAGTTACTAAAACATATAATTTCCCTTTTGGATAAAAATAAAGTATTTTTGAATTGAATTATCAATGTAAAATAATGAAACTGATGTTCAAGTAATTATTTGATAAGTAAATAAATGTTACATCTACGTATTTCATAGTACATTTCTTTATTTTATTCATTTTTTAATAACCTTGAGCTGCTCTGCTGCAATGTCCAATGCCTCCAACACACTCCTCATCAGATCTGCAATGTTTATTTGTTTATGGAGAAATTTCCCCACATGGCGGTACCACTTATGAATCTACTGGGTTGTATTTCAACACATTTTCAAAAAAACGTGTTTCACATACGTGTAAAACATTGAAAACTACACTGTTCATATAAGAAGGGTAAATAATGAGTCACTGAGAGAAAACAACAGGAGTCAGGATGGGGTGCTAATGTTTTTTTTTTATTGTTTTGATATTAAAATCAACAAAACATAATCAGACTAACGTGGTTACAAGCGGAGCTGCAGTACCAACACCCGGCTGATACACAAGAAAAAGAATGGTTGAACACAAAGTTAGAAAAAAATATATAAAGAGGCACAAGATAAAACACAACAGAGATTCGGGGCAGGTGTCCGCAGGATGCCGAGCAGCCAGAAACAAAAACGGTCTGAAACTGAAACAGATTGGGCCTTTACAGTACAAACTGAGAGAGAAAAAAAAACATTTCCACACCTGTGCATAAAGCCACCAGTTGTGCCTCCAAAGGAAAAACAAAAATAAAGAACAAAGTTAAAGAAACAAGTGGGTCAAACCAAAAAAAAAAAGTATAAACCCAGCACAACATTTAATATATAACATAAATATAACACATGTCAAGATATTGTATTTAAACAGGCATATATGTGATCTACAAATATAGACGTCATTGCTAAAGAGAGGATCAAGTTAGTTTCAGCAGGTTACACCTTCTGTAGGTTTTGCTTCTTTACGAAGTTAGAATCACCAAGAGATCTATTACAGAGCACTTAGCAATGAGGTACAGCCTTCCTACTGAAACTGGGGAGAGGAACACACACAGGACTAACTACAGAAAGATCCCATGCTGTTTGATCTAGTTGAATAAGTTACCATACAAGACCAGAAGCATCATAACAATGGCATGTGGAGCTCAGGATGACCGATACCTGCCACATCCTCTCTAAATGTTTGGGCTTGTATGGATTTCCTATTTTTGAAAAAAAAAAAAAACATCTCGAAGTACTGGTCTTCTCTTATTAGAAACAGGAGAAAATGAACAGAACGGATGCTTCAAGGTAAGCATTTTCCTTTTCACTAAGGGACTCTTGCTGTGTGTGTTTTGGCAAGTCTGGAAGGAGATAGAATATCAATTGCAGTGTTTGTAGGTTTAAAGAGTGTAAAAGTAGATCATGTTCTTATTTTTAAGGGTGGATTGTTGTTGTTGTTGTTTGCTTTAGTTAAAATCAGTCTGCAGAAGAGATGAATCCCTTTCCCTGTTATTGCAGGGGAAGGTCAGGGGTCTCTGCCCACCAGCCTTTAATGACCCCGTTAATCTTCGGGGCTTTGAGAAGAGACTGCAAACTAAGCACTTCTTTAAAAGGAAAGGGGGGAAAAAAAGTCTACAAATTTTATTTTAGGGGAAAAAAATCAACAACGGGTAAATTGGTAAAAAAAATAAAATAATAAATAATAACATATCACGATGTCCACTGAGGTTGCTGATGGCTAGTGAGCCATCTTCTAACGCGAGCTCTACGGCTGTGAAGCACTGAACTTCGGTACACAAGCTGTAAAGCTTAGGCTGGTTTGGCCTGATGTAAGCTTTGGACAACTTCAAACCTTTAATAACAATCCAAGAGTTTCACAGGTAAAAAAAAAAAATTCTCACAACTCCCAATGAAACCCCGTTAGAGGAACTTCTAAGGCCTTTAGATTCGTCAAGCAAAGTATGATATATTACATCATATCTGATCCCAATTCAGTTCAAAGGTCTTCAGTTCTTCTTTACTCCAGAGAAAGTTTGATCAAAGTGAATAAGATCACGCCAGCCAGTAGGTTTTAAAATCCTATACTCTATACTTTAAAGCTTCTTTACTGATAAAGATTTTAGGAAATGGCAAAAAAAAAAAAAGTTTCCAGATGGAACTTTTTATCCAATCTAAGTTTGGAGATGTTTTTGCTGTTTTTGGATCCCACAAAGATCCATGAAACAGGAGCCTTAATATATAATTTACAAATCAAATTAACTTTTAAAAAGATTCCTGTAAATTTGAACTATACTTGTTTAAGGATAGTTTTTGTCAGGACTGTTTGTTGTGAATCTTGGTAGTTAATTGTGATATTCCTCAAAATAATAAAATCTGAAGTTTAGTTGTAAATTATTTTCTGTAAATATGCCAAACTCTGTTTATCGAATGCAGTTAGGACCCAACTAATCATGGATCCTGATCAGACCAGCAGAAGATAATAAATTATAGTATTTCCTTAAAGTAGACAAGGGGTTGGTTGCAGAATGATGCTATAACTTCTCAGTGAGTTCAGTGAAGCACAGTTGGTACAAAATGTCCGGTTGCAGAAGCTAGACGGCCTCTGTACAAACTGACAAAGTTATAAAATAACCTGCGACTGTTTCATCACATAAGGGTTTAAATATATGTTTAGAAATTACTTTGTAATTTAGCCTAACAAAATAAAAATCATTTAAGAGCCACTGATCTACAACAGCATATTACAAAGCCTAACTGATTATAAGACGGCAGCTATTATTCAAAAGATCAGTATCAGTGAGTTTTTTCCATGATTGGCAGCTTAACTGCTGTTTTTTCCTATCAATTACATATTATAAATAATAGATTTTAGCAGGTTTCTGGTCTAAAACAAACATTATCCACATATATACTTTCACATGTTTGGATTTTTGGTGTAAATATGGTTAAAAAAAAGTGGTTTGGAA
Organism: Jordanella pulchra; assembly: GCA_034780135.1. Lineage (NCBI taxonomy): Eukaryota > Metazoa > Chordata > Actinopteri > Cyprinodontiformes > Cyprinodontidae > Jordanella > Jordanella pulchra. The sequence continues at coordinate 13,612 of JAUZNJ010029664.1, forward strand.
AATAGAAAAATATTGGGGTCCTTTTTGTCTTCTGTTGGATGATCCACAGAAGAGGGACTGGAACTGATCAAGATTAAATCGCTTTATGCGAAACTGTTCCGGGTGTTTTTTCTTCCTCTCTGGAAATGAGAAATGATGGGAAGTCATTGGGTTTTATTTTTACTTTTATCTGTGAATCTCAGGATGTGTTTGACTTGCTGTCCTTCAGTGAAAAACGCTTTAAAATCTAGGTTGAATCATATTTGTCTCGTTGCGTTTTAAATTACAGGCCTTCACAGATTAATAGAACATAATATGAACACTGTGAGAGGGGGGAAATGTAAATCATAACTTAAAACAATATAAACATTTGACAAGAGTTAGCAAAAATATCAAACTCTAACAACAACAGAAAGGTTAAAACATATAAGCAATAGTGGCCACATGAAAATATAACATTCAAGAGCTTTCTCCATCATGATGACCAGAGTCTCCCTTTTAGCTTCTAAACAAATAGAACAGAAAGAAAGAAAGAAAATCTTCAGACACTCTTTCATCTGTCTGTGTGATCCTGCTGAGGAAGACGAGTCTACATTCATCAGCAAAGCAGCAGCAGCAGTTACACCTCGCTATGTCGGCGTACAGCAGTCAGAAACATCAGACTCAACCGGAGTCAACAAAAGGAATAATATGGCTAAAATTCAACACAGCCATGTTACTGTAGCACCCAGCCAGGGACAGATTTTAGCACCACAGTTTACCCCCATGCTCAGTTCGTCGCTTCATCCGCGACCTGCGACTCAGTGGCAACGCTGACTTCACGGAGGGGTCTGGCACTTCATTATAGTAAAGTTAAAAAATGGAAAGTGTTTTTTTTTTAATCATTTTATTCATTTTTTATTTATTTTTTTTTTACTGTCACATAAAGGTCTCGACAGGCAGCAACATACTGCACCATGTCAAAACCTCAGAAGAAGAATGCATTGATATTGATCAGGTAAAAAGCAGGCCCCGAGTCTCCCCCCTCCCCCCCCCGTCACCGACACAGTGGAAGTTTTCTTCTCTACACAAACACACCAGCGGTGATAGCAGCAGCCAATACAGAACATACTATAATGTGGCATAGTGGGCAGAGAAAGTTTTTTAAAAAACAGAACCGGGTTTCCCAAAACAACATCGGGTTAGCCATGTATGCTGCTCCCCTGTAATACTAAAGGGAAAAGTCCAGGAATGAGAAACAGCTTTTATCTGCTGCTGACGGTTGAGTCGTCTGTAAAAATGAGTGGATATTATTAGCTAGAGCAAGGTTTTCATTTTATATTTGTATTTCAAGTTTAAGTTTTGGAAAACCCAGTCCATTGTTTCTGTGGGGAAATCCCCTCCAGACTGACAGAAGGTGCATTTTTTTGTGTTGTTTTTTTTTTGTTGTTTTTTTTGTTTTTTGTATATTTTAATAAGGCACCTGGTTCAGCAGGCATCGTAATTCAAAATATTGTTGTTCCTATGTAAATGTGAAAACCAAGTGCAAGGTAAGTAATGCTTTTGGTCTTTTGAATATAACGGGAAACTATATATGAGAAAGAAATAAAAACAAAACAATGAAAGGTATGTAGGGCAAATATACTGCAAATCTGTTAACGCCATCAAGCCTCTTTGTGCTCATTCAATAGCAGCATGTACAAAATAATGACAGAGTACAGAGAGCCCCAAAAAGCCATGCAAAAACTTTGTGAGATAGAAATCCATTTCTAGAGTCCGAATCGGTTCCCCGATCTGCAAGGGAGTTAACTTTGCCCATTCTATAGGCGTTATGCAGAAAATTACCCTCCAGGCGAATGAGTTTAGCTGCTTCTCATGTTGGGAAGAATAAAAAGGACCATAAGTGGCATTACCTCTAAATATGAGGGGATTTGAACAAAAGAACAGAACTATGGGTTGAAACAAAACAGGACATATTTGAAATGATACAAACAAAACTGGAAGCCAGACTTTTGGGTCATGATAATACAGCCAACAGAGGACCTTATCAGGCTGTCACTGTAAAAAAATCATTTGGATAACAATTAATTTATAGATGCATTTCTCACAAAGAAGTTTCCAGAAAACCAATATTAACATGCAATTTGATGCCATGTATTAATAAAAAAAATAAGGGGAAAGAAAGATTAAATGCTATAACAAGCTGTAAAAAGATTTTCAACGTTTTTCAAACAATACATTTTGCAGCCATCCTTTAGGACTACATGAAGCTAACATCCATGTTGGCTAGCATGTTGTTATATGCTATGTTTAGGATGGAAATGGTGTCTATATAAGTGTCTATTAGCTATTTTGGCTTGCAACATAAAAAAGAAAAAAAAAACTATTATCTTTTATATCAAAGTTGTAAGAATCCATCTGTAGGTTAATTCTGTTTTGTGTTGGGATACAGGAGCTAAAAATGTTATATTGTTACCACTCTGATAAAAAGAAAACAATAAAAATGGAGTTCGTTTAGAAATTTTCCTCCAGAAATGATTTCATTACTTTACTTTTGAAGAGGATTGTTATCATTGTATCAAAACTGTTCTTGGTGAGAAACAAGGAAGGCAAAGAGGCTACTATACTATTTAAGCATTTCCATAGATTTGTCTTCATAATTCTTAAATAGCTGAAAATGCTGAATTATTATTAACAAATATTGAA
>JAUZNJ010029664.1:16375-28259 GCA_034780135.1 Jordanella pulchra
TTTAAGCATTTCCATAGATTTGTCTTCATAATTCTTAAATAGCTGAAAATGCTGAATTATTATTAACAAATATTGAAAAATAAAGATGGGAACTTCTTTGATATATTTAACATATATAACCTTAGTGTGTACATTATTAAAATTATATAAGGTTTTGAGTCTGGCTAGTTTTATCACGCCCAAGAAACTGGCTTTTACAAGTCATGCTATGTTTCATGGCAGAGATTATACAGATTGCGAACAGAAAACCCAAACTCTTGCTGTTCACAGCAAAATCACACCATTTTTGGAAACTTTAAGCTAATATAAATAATAGGAGGGAAGAAGGGCAGCACTTCTTGGATGACCGAACACTATCAGCACCATTTGACAAACCCCAGTTGGATCTCAGATGGACATCAGAGTCAAATCCTTCATGAAGGGAACATGTTGTAGATTCTGGGTTTTTTTTTGTCTGTTTGTTTTAATTTTTGCCTCAAAGTCTGTTGGCCTTTGTCTTAACTTTGTGTACAGAGCATTGCACCATAATGATTGACATTGATAATTCAGAACACACAGACACTATATTTTTGTACAGAGTAAAGAATGGCGACAATAACTGGAATACATAAATATATTTTTCTTTCGATTTTATAAGTCATCACATATGTCAGATAGAAGAACAATATTACCCTGATTTGCTGAAGAAGAACTTTATGGTATCCACATAGCTTTTTATTGAACAAGAGTAGCACAAGGTTACACACTCTATTAGCTTAATAGTTGACTGTATAGGATTTATTTATTTATTTTTTTATAGAAATTAAAGGAATAAGGAATAGTTTTACTGGCGTGGATTCTCACTCATTTCCTTGACTATTAAAATGCCACAGAGTCTCTTGGTTTGAATGTAAAGTTGCACAGCTTGCGCCTATCATGTTAAATGTAAAAATCCTGTGAGTACTCTTTCTTAAAAGCACAGCCTCTTGACTGACGGCGAAACACGGGCGCCTCTAATGTCAGGTGGCCGTCAACCAGCGGCCCTTTAACCACTGTTGACCCCCTCCGAGAGACCTGGTGTCAAATAATAGCTGAAAAAAAAAAGGCTTCAAATGCTGTCAGAAAAGACACACGTGTCAGGAGGTTCGGACTGCTGAAGTCATTTTTCGGATGCAAATCACCACGTCCAGGTTGTTTTGGAGCCAATCAGGCTGAATGGTTTTGTTGTTGTTGTTGCTGTTTACCAGACTGGCAGAACAATGTTATAAACCCCAGGTATGTCCCTTTAGCTACAAACATGTCTGCCATGTTGTTATTTTTTTGTTTTTGTGTGTGTGAAGTTATTTCAGAAGGCAATAAGTGTCCAGATTAAGTTTCCACTTGTAATTGGCTTGCCATACAGTACAGTGATATAGTAACTTCCCCTAAGGCGGCCTGGAAAAACAACTTTCGGGTAAGCTCTTCCCGGCCGCCCCAGGCTAACCCCCTCCTCTTTAAGTCACAAGTAGAAATCAGTTTACAAATGATAACAATATAGCTCTCTGAAGAAATGTGTCTACACTGTACATCGCCCTGAAGAGGAAGCCAAAGCAGAATCAGTTTTTCCATAGGAAACCTCTACTGAAGGCAAATGAATCATGACGCCAAGGGGGTCAGCATCAGAATCAAACATAGGGGCCCTGGAATCAAAACCCTCTTTTTTTTTTTCTTTTTTCGTTTATTTTGTTTCGCTTAAGACCACAAACATACCATCCAACCCTGACCAAGAAATAGACCCATCCTATCAAGACTCTGCACTTTCTGAAAGCCAAGCAAAGATACGTCCCTTAAAACACCTCATATCGTTACATGGCTCGAGAAAAATTAGTAGATCTAACCCTCGTCAGGACACACGCTTATATTACTCACTAGTTCGTAGACCTAGCCATGTCAGGTAATAGACTTATTCAAGCAAGTAGTCAGCAAGTACACCTGCAGCATTCACACCAGGCTGTTTTAGCAGCAAATGGAAGAAAAAAAAAGATTTTCTTTTTGTTTTGTTTTTCTTTTTTTTGACAAAGTGCTGTTGTCTTTTCAAACATATAAGGTAATCTATACACATAACATTTAGAAGGTACATGTTAACTCATAGCTTATTTACAAAATATATACCTACTAGGAAAATAACTATGGACGGAAAGGATAGAGCAAATCATTGGGCTACAACTAGTCAAAGGAGTCAAAATGTAAATCTTGGAAACTTGTCATTCTAGTTTCAGAGAAAAAAAAAAAAAAAGCACCATTTCTCCCTTTTAGACGGAAAAAGGAAATTATATTTAGAGCATTAGCCATTACTTAATCACACGATACAAACGAAGGAACACTCACAGTCATTAGAAACTGCTCTGTGAATGAGAACTAAAAAAACATCTCAAACTGCCCTGGAATCCAAAAATTCATTTTGCATCCTGATAAAACAGATTCTTAATTTTTGAGTTTTTCGGTGCAACGGATGGACATAATGTTTGATATATTTACAATATATAGAGTTTCTATCAGTATGGTCTGAGCCATGTAATGTATATTAAAAGCAGCTAGTTTTCTTTTATTGTCTTTTTATGCAGGAAAGCTGAAATGACTGAGGGCAAGGAGAAGGAAACGGGTAACGTTCAACCATGCGCCTCAAAAGGTAACAATACCGGGAAACGCTAACTTCATTTACTTTATTCTTAATCCAGAAAAATACGTTGATATACACAGAAAAAATCTCCTGGAGAGTGGAAAGGACACTAGTAGGTGAGGAAGTAAAGGAGACATGTTCAGGGTGATTAAGAGTAAACATCTCAGGAAGCTTATTTTTGTACAGCGCCATCTTGGTTCATCCAGGCAGCTACAGTTAGACTTCAACATTTTGTATTTTTAGGCATTTTGTGCTCCACCCTTTTTTGGGGGTATGAAAAGGGACCCTCTTCAACAGGAAGTCAGTTCGTAGCCACCTTGGGAGCACTTCACGGAAATGGAAAATTAGCAAACAAATGTCTTATCTATGCAGCTGATTCCAGGTCAGTGTGAAGCAGCCTTTAAAGTCCCTGGTTAGGACAGCATTTTATGCCTCAGAGTTATCCTGCATAGCAACAGCCTGTCTAATGACACTGACGCTTTGCAATATCGTGTTTGAAATTATCCAGTCCTGCTTTTCCGTCTTTCTCACAGACCGCAAAGAAAATCGGCTAAATTTCTGCAACAACTAGCAAATCAGTCTGACTCTTCTTTCGCTCCTTGACTCCTTCACTGATCCATGAATATCTCAAAACCAAAAAGGCGAAACTAACAAGCAGCGTAAATACAAAAATATACTGTTTTTATGTTGTTGGTTTTTTCACTAGCTTTTTAAAAGGCAAGGACAGGACATTAGAAATGTGACATGCTTAGAAATAAATCATTGTCATGAAAAGTGGCTTTTCACAACTCAAAGATATAGCATTGACGCCTCTATATACAGTACTTTAAAACACAACTCAAAGAATATTCTGCTTGTGAACTAGAACTTGTCTACGTACAGAAATCAAACAAGTGACAAGAATATTTTGGTTATTTCAGGAAATATATTGACAAGCAAAAACAAAACAAAAAAGAACTAATTTAGCTTATCTACTACTGAGCGCTTGGGTTTTTTTTTTTTTTCCGTTTGTTTGTTTCCTAGCTAGCGCCATTAACACATTTAGCATGTGCGGGGAGGAATCAGTTTAGGAATGAAGTGCTTCCTAAGCAACAGAGGAAAATCTATAGAAAAAAAAAAAGCCCACATTGCAAGGGACACTAAATGAATGTTCCTTTTCTGTACAGAATTGGACCCAAACTAATTTCACAGTTCTATAAAGTTCCCTGACCCTCCCACGTTTCTTACATTCAATACGGCGTCAGATAAGCTGTGCAAAACCTTACTTTAAACTGGCTGGTCGCCATTTTTTCGTTGCATGTGTCTTTGGTACAAAAAACAATCAAAATATAGTGTGCAAATATTTGTTGTAACCCTAAAAGAAAAACAAAAAAAATCCATCAAACCCCCCCCAATTCATAGACTCATATCCCCTAAAGACAAGAGTACCAAAAACAGACAGGAATCTATTGCAGAGCCCTCCTATATACACAGACTCTGTGGCATTGCGCAACAAGAGCTTCCGTTTGTCTATATACATTCAGAACATCTTTAAACAACTTGTGTCCATCCTCTCCTTCCCTAACGACCATCTCTCCTAAAGCCGGACTCCAGGGGAGTTCTGGTCCAAGTCCAACTCTCTCTCTCTCACACACACACACACACACACACACACTTGTTCAGACCTACAGAGACACACACATACATGTACAAGGCACAATGAATAGAACTCTGATCAAACACTAGTATGAACACATCAAACTGTCACCACCACGCTTGCCTGGTCAACTCCACTGTACAAAAAAAATGGGGGAAGAGCCGATGCCTGGGAGACACTTCTATATACAGTTTCCTGGAGGAGATGGGTTGCTGTTCATGTCGTCTTTTGTCACCATCCTCATCGTCGTTTATTCCAGTCCAGTTAAAACCAGCAGAAAGCCCCATTAAAAAAAAGCACCATGCTACATGCACTTCCGCCTCACGTTGGTAACCACTTCCTATTAAGGGTAACACGTCGAAGCTCCTCCCCCCGCCACCACCAAACTAGCAAGATGTGCGATCACTGCGATCTTCTACTCTGTTCCTTTTCTGTTTTTACGTCTTGCGTTAACGTTTAACCTGTTTTTACAAGCAGCTGAGCTGATTGGCAAACAGGTGATGATGGTGGGAATTTCTTTTATTTCTTGCCACTCAGCTTCTTGTTTTTGTTTTTTTTTTTCTCCTGCTCTGTAGCTTTCTCGGCTATCAGAGCCCTCTTTGTAAAAGTGCTTCAGTGAAGGGGACAATTTAACATCCTGGAACTTTTGGGGGGGGGGGATAAAGCTCCTTATATAAATGACAACTTATGCTTCTTCAATCAGTGATTGTTTCTGGCATTATAACAACATTCCCTCTGTCTTTATTACCACCTCAAACAAAGTCTTCCAGTGGTTATGCTCATATGAGCGCCAGTCCGAGTCCCTACGTTACGCCCATCTAGCAACCACCAGTGGATTTAAGGAACGCGCCGTTATACAGACATATCTACCCATCACTTGCTTTTTGGACGCGCTTCTCCCAACAGCTGGTCACCATGGTTGGGGAGACAGTGATGCACTGACGAAGCACGCAGCGTGCAGAGACGGAAAAAGCCAGGGTTCTTGGCATACAGCTGCACGACAAAAACAAGCACACGTACCTACGCACGGGGGAGGTGGTATGTGTGTTTGAGTGATTGGCGATGAGTGTTTACTCTGAGCTGTAGGGGCATGCAGAGAGGGGAGAATAGTTACAACGGACAGCACGGTGGTAATATGTCGTCCACTCTTCTCGGTGGACGGAGGGATTGTCTACATTTTAGAGGTGGGGACTCGCAGGCCGACCAGTCCTCCCGTTGGGTCACCGCGTCCCGTGTTCTCCAAGATCTTGTTGACAAAGTCCGAAGTCTGCCCAGCAACAGGTGATGGCACTATAAGCAAGTATAGACACAAAGTTGTCTGGTTTTTATTCCTCTATTTACCAACAATCAAATGTTTTAGACCAAACAGTAAAAACAATAATCAGTTGTAAAACGATGACCTGCTGTGGGTTTCTATCCAAACCAGCACTGCTCTCTATGGTAATTTACTAAACCCAACTATATGAGAAACTCACAGCAGAAACATACCGCCATCAAGCATCGGTAGTAGCTAGCTACGAGTTTTGGTCCATTTGTTTTTTTATAACTGTTTATATTTAACAACAGTGGAGGATGATGAAGCATAAACACCTTGAGGCTTATGGGCAACACTTATGGTTAAACAGTGGATCCCGAAATAAAACATCAAATCATCTTGAATGTTTTAAAACATGTGTTACATTAATTAAAGAGACGCCTCCATAATATATGCTTTCTGTCTGTCGAAGCGTTGAAATCAGTCGTCTCCTATAAGGAAAATAAAATCAGAAACTCCTCAGTTTCTCTGCTAAAGAGGTATTCAGCATGGTGCTCTGAACCCCTCCAACCTGTTCCTACATTGAGCAGCCAATCATATTTCAATATGCAGTAAGTTCTCTTTTCTATACATAAATATTGATATGTAAAAATGTGAAATTTAACATTACAGGATTAGAGCATCTTTATGGTTAAAGTAGTTAAGAGCAAAAACAAGAAAAAAAACAAAAGACAGGATGAAGAGGCATGAAATTTTACATGTTAGAGTAAAGGATGGAAGAAGAAAGGAACAAAGTGCTTGACTAATAATAAACAAACTAATCAGGAGGAAGGAGGAACTGGAATACTTTAAACAAACTCATGATCTGTTTAGATTTTAAAAGCCCGAAATGTTTCCTGATCTTTAATTCTCACCAAGCGTCTCCTCGATGAGCCGCTCCAGAGTCTGCGTCATGTTGGTGGGGCGCGGGGACGAGTCCTCCACTCTCAGCATTATCTCCTCCTTAATGGCGTTGATCACAAACAGAAGCCGATCTACAAAGCAAATGTCATGCATGTCATTTTTTATTAAAAAAACCAAATATTTAGCTAAACACAAAGATCAAGAACTGGACAAAGAACTCACCATACTCCGTACTGAGTCCCCAGAGCTTCACCTTGTTTGCTTCATACTGAGCTTTCTTTTTTAAACGGCAGGCCCTGAATCCCAAACAGATGGAGGAGTGTTACTCTCCCACAAAACATCATAGGAGCTGTGCCTGTACGATCTATGCCTGCATGACGTTTTACCTGGACGCCAGCTTGTTCTTCTCTTTTCGAGACCGCGGCCGTGCCGTCAGTGGCAGCTCGCTGACCGGGGTCAGATCGCTGATCACCTTATTCAACTTGCGAAGCTCTGTGCCGATCTGCAGCAGCTTGCGAGGATTGGGAGTCAGGTCTTCCACATCTGTGCGCCGGGACTTCTTTAGCATATATTTTCCTACGTACAAGGAAGCAAAACGGAAATATCTAATTATCATGCTTTACAAACGCAGTGAGTAAATAAAACTAATCCTTCACAGTAATTATACTTCAGGAGGCAGGCCAGGAAAAGCTCTTTTTGTTCCTATCATTACAAACCGAAAGGTTTGCTGTTGGTTATGAGACTTTGAATTAAGTCAGATAAGATTAAAATGAGTTTTTTTAACAAATGTCTCAAGTGGATTTGATGTGAAGCATCTCTTTACTAAAGTGATGCTTTTTGTCTTTTCTTTTTTTTTTTTTTTACCAGGGTGACCAATAAGTGTGGAAGAGCTTATTGGCCAAGATTCCTCTTCCTTTCGTACATTTATTGAAAGAAACTGCTGGAAATAATCCAATAAAACTACATGGTTTTCCAGTAATTCAATTTCAATCACACTTATAATGAACATATTCCCTTTTAATGAGTAGCATCCAGCAGACAATAAACATTTATAAGCTAAAACGAGCCGCCCGTCTCCTTGGGGAGCTCTTTCTTAATCCCAGCTCTCAGATGTAACAAGCCTTTAATTGGCTTTTTTTTTTTTTCCATTCACACAAATCCAATACGGCCCTTTCAACACTTCAGCGTTATTTAAAACCAAAGAGTTTGCATAAATAGGATGGTGGGTAATTTGCTTCAGATTTTCATTTCCTCTGCTATTTAAAAGAGCTGCTGCATGTTTATGTGCAGAATGAAAGATACTCATTTTATTTCAGAACATAAACAGCATCTTTAGGACAAGACCCTTCCTTCCTTACTTACTTACTTCCTTCCTTACTTAGAACTCCTGCACCAGACAGCATAGGGCTAATGCTATTGGTAGTCTAATATACAGTGGCTAACAAAAGCATGCAAACAGGTGTTTATGATGTAAAAATACAAAAACATCACATTTTTTCCCCATAGACTTTTGGACCTTTACGTCAGCGTATATTGCACAAGCCACCTAAGGTCCAGTTTGTTGAGGAATTGTCAAATATAAAAAAAAAAAATTATGAACGTCAAACAAAGCTAACTTAGTTGGGATTCTTTTCAAAATTTGCTCAGTTGCAACTATTAGCTAACAAGGTTGTTTGCAGAGAGGTTAGAAAAACATCAAAATGATCTCATTGTTCCAAGGTATCGGGTCATGGATGCAATGTTCTGCCACAGTTAGGAGAGTCATAATAAAAAGATTGATTGCAGAATGTGTTGGATGGAAAGACGAGATAAAAAGTGGTGAGCGAGGCTATCAGGTGTAACACTGAAGAACCCCAGACATGCATGCCAAGCTTTCTTCATTTGCAGGGCTGGGATTCAGTCTTTCAAAAGCCAATGGCTGAAATCTCCCCAAACCTTATGGTACAATGTGTGTTTCATACCAGCAGTGAAGCATGGAGGTGGCAGCATCATATATAGAATTAGGGATCACTAGATACAAAAGACAACATTGACTGAAAAATAAAGGTTATGGAATCAACCTACTAGATTTCAGAGCTAAAAAGGGCTTTAGGCTAATAATCTGTCACAATCTGACAGACTGGGGGAAACGCTGCAGTCTGGCCCAGGTGGACTAAAAGGGACTCGGTCTGTTAAGGCCAAGACTCTCTGGTCTACAACAGAATGGACCAATCACAGCATGGGATGTCTTAGCGCCAGAATGACTCCCAGTGCAGAACTTTGCTGAATATAGTCAAGATAGAAGCTGCAAAGGAGCAACGTTTTAATGTTTATGGCACAAGTTAGTCCGTCTGGCAACTGAAACAACCAGATTATTTCCCCCTTTTTTCATTCTTTTCCCACCCAACAAGTTTGTTAAACTGTTCAGGATGCGTATTACATGAAGAACTTTTGCTTCATCACATGTTTTTATCCTATTAAAACATCTCAGTTGAATCATTTACATAGGCGAGTATTTACAGGTTTCTTTTAGAAACATAGGAGACATGTTTGTGTGAATTATAATTACATTATAATACGTTACATTAACTGAGCTTAATGCGGCTGATAGAACAGAACAGACCTGTTTGCAATTAATACAAACACTAAAATGAAAATCCTTTCAAACCTTTTTTGTTCACAGCTACTTTATATTCAAAAAGCTGTTTGTTGACTGTCACAAATATCCCAGAGGTGTGTCAGAGTCTCTCTGTGACGACCTACAGTGTTGCCATGGTTATTTGGACACATGACGGGAGCCTTAAGGATATTTATACTAATTTTCATACGTATATGGAGGCGAGGGGAAATAAACGGGAAGCCGGGGTCGCTTCCACACTCAGAACATTTGCTAACAGGTCTATCTACTGTATTTTTACAGAAGTGTGAGATAATGTTCATCTGAATTTTCTTTCTCACTACCACAAACTTTCATTAAGAATGAAGCAGATCCTATGAGTGTGTGTCTGTATACCGTGGAGAGGCCCGTTCTTCTGGTACATGTTGCTTGGCAGCGTGTGTCTGTCCCACTCAGACGGCTTCAGCATCCGTTCCTGTTTGGAGGGGGTGAGCTGCTCGCTGTACTCCCAGAAGTAACGGCGCTTGCCTCTTTTACGGCTGGAGACTCCGGCTGTCAGCCCTTTAATGTCCTCCATTAGCTCCATGTCATAACCTGAGATAGGATATTTTGACAAAACATTTAAGTGAATTTAACATAATAAAAGAAAAAGTCAAAATGAGTCATTTTGATCAGAATGGCGTCTACCTGGCTCGGAGAAGGCGTCACTCATGTCATCATCCTTATCTGCCTCATAGTCATCGTCCTCCTCTTCCTCCTCCTCCTCCTCCTCATTCTCAGACAGTTCGTGCTCACTGCCGAAACCCTCATCATGGTCTTCGTCGTCCAAGTCGAGCCCGTCGCCCTCGTCCTCCTCTGCCTCCTCGTCATCTTCCTCCTCTTCGTCTTCCTCCAGCTGTGAGTGAGCTCTGTTGCGGGTCAGGAACAGAGAGTAGTTGTGTTCCTCCTCCTTGCTCTGCTCCGGGTCTTCGACAACCAAAACGCCACCGCTGTCTGCACTGCACGCTCCAGCTGCAGCGTCAGCCGGGCCAACGAGTGTCTGCTTCGCCTCAACCAGCTGAGGCACAGCAGACGACCTTCCTAAAGGCGTGTCCCTCCGTACAACCGCCTCCGCTTTCCTCTCCAGGCTTGCCAAGCTAGCAGAGCTGGAGGCTATAGGGGCAGGACGGCCCACCAAGGTGGCACTTGCTGAAGTGGAGGGCTTCTCATCTTGAGGCTGGGAAAGAGGGAGTGGTGGATCTGACCCCACAAAATCTGCCTGGGGGATCACCTCACTTTGAGCTCTGGCTGCAGAACTCACACGTACTTTGGCTTTCCGCACAAAGTCGGCGCTGTGAGATGCGGGACCAGCCGTCTTAGCCCCTCTTCCCAGAGGCTTGGGTTGAGCCTGGGTGTGGTCCTGGGTGAGGCTGAGCTGGTTCTGGGTTTTAGCCATAGTCTCAGTGCTGGAAGGAACGGGTCTGGTTGCTTTCTGGGAGCTTTCAGGAAAGTCTGCGAAAAGGCTTCTGGAAGGGCGGGATTGGGAAGAGGACGTGGCGCACGGAGAAGGCCGCACCAAGCTGGCACCCGGCCCTTGGAGTCTCTTGTTTTGAGAGGGGGTCTGCTGGGATGGAGGCTGGGAGCAAGGAAGCGTTAGGTCAGCGGGAGGGTAGAGAGCCTCACAGACGGGCAGTGAATCCTCGCTGTTGAGCTGAGCCAGCGTCGGGGTTCGACTGATCACCTCCTCATCCTGGTATGGACTGGAGAAGTCATCCAGGCCGAGGAAGTCCACCTCTTTGGTTCCCCAGATGTCACAGCTAGCCAGCCGTGTGTATCTGTTCATGAATAAAACATGCAATCATGTTTATTATGTATAATTTGTTTCCTGTTTGCTCCAAGTATAAAAAAATCCCCCTTCTAAGATACTGAAACATTTTAACATACTTGTTGACAAAGTGACAGTTTCTACAGGGCATTTTTCTTGCATATAAAAACACATCATCTCAAACCTGCAGGGCTCACAGATGTAAACAAGCACTTCTTTTCTGTTAGTAAACATGAAGTAGCCTGTGACAACCTTTTAATAGAAAGTCCAAAGGTAAAAATACCCAAAAGAAAACTAGAAAACCTTCCAAAAGGTTTATTCTTACATGTGAAATGAATCTGAGGAAGAAAGATAAACCTTTAGTATTTCCTTTTCTAATCCCCAAGTTCCTTGACAAACTTCAGTGCATTTAATGGACCAACACATAATTGTGAAGTGGAAGAAAAATGATACACGAATTACTAATGATGTTATGAATAAAATCCTCCTCCTCTAAAACCCGTTAATAAAGCTTGGGATTTTACAACTGCTCTCACCTGGTTAATAAATCGAGCTAACAAACCATAAAGAGAAAGCAGAAAACAAGCTGAAGAAGAGCTGAGCTGAAAACGTCAAACACTGCGTAACTAAAACACAACATCCCAACCCAGCAGGAGTATCATGCTGAGTGGAGGACGGGAAGGTCGGTCTCTGCTAAAAGCACGATAGATGCAACCTAACAGGGAAATATGTAAGTCAACTTTGCCTTCTTTTTTGTAGTATCTTGTATATATAGCTGTCTCTTAAAAGTAAACAAAACATTATTTCCTACCAACTGCATAGGTTTATATTAAAGATTTCTGCATGTTGATGACAAAGTAAAACTGGAGATAAATTCCTTGTTTGTGTGCATAAATATTAAAACTGATTTTAAGGAAATATGAAGGACGCTTGTTGCAGCCACCAGGGGTTGTTTGGGATCAACAATTAAGCACTGCTCTGTGTTGATCCAATAAAAATGCAAAAGTTGAAGCAATCAATTATAACAGTATCCTGTGACTACATCTATTTTT
>JAUZNJ010029664.1:28359-40676 GCA_034780135.1 Jordanella pulchra
GCTCTGTGTTGATCCAATAAAAATGCAAAAGTTGAAGCAATCAATTATAACAGTATCCTGTGACTACATCTATTTTTAAAGAATCTAAACTTTTTGTTTTAAGCTCTGCAATAATAAAACTCAGTCTGTAATTGTAACAAAGATGCTTTCATATATGTTCTTTTTATCCAACACTGAAACTGTATGTTAACCTGTCTGCATAACTATGGTCTGTATATTTAGTCATTCTTGCCTGAACTGCCACAATGCCTCGAGCAAAACAGCAGCTGTCCACCTTGTTTTTCTCTTTGTTTTGGGAATTAGTTTAATGTTTCCCAGAGTCAGCTTCCTGGGAACAGCAGAACATTTTTATACGGCAGCATTTCCAAGAAGAAAGCAGAAAGATCACAGGATGTTTCTTCACTGGATCTGAGAGCTAGCTGACCTGCCTTCGATTTCTACATTTAAAACCGAGAGAAAACTTAGTGCAGTTAACAGGACAATATTCAGCAAACCAGCACTATTAAAAGAAAAAAAATGCTTATTTTTTTGATCACTCAATTGTTGTGATAAGAAATGTAACTCATTTTATGTGTTTCGGTGAAATAAATTCAACTTTAACATCTATGCAACCTTCATCTTCCTACAAACAGATGAATTTTAATAGTTAATAAGAGGAAACCCTGTTCACTTATAAGACTACAACAAGGAACTGCTTTGTTATTTACTGTACTCTAAAACCGCCATGTCTCATCCTTTAAGGAAAAAAGCAATGACTTTATACCATAAAACAAAGACCACCACATTTATCGTTTGTCTCTTTCTTTTTATCCACTCTTGGTCTCCAATAAGTCTCTAATGGATTTGTTGGATTCATACTGAGGTTCATTTACAGATAAATTCACCGTTTAGAGACTTCTGAGTCTTGTTGTGCCAGGGTTTGTTTTCTGGTACCAAAAAAAAAAAAAAAGCAAGCTACTTTTCGGATACTTGTAGAAACACTTGAAAAACTACAGACAATTAGACCATTCTCCTTCCACTTTACAGCTGCGCTCTATTCTTTGTTGTTTAGTTTTCAAAAATCCTATAAAACAAAACATTTTGTTGCAAAATGCCCAAATGAGAAAATGATCAAGGGGTATAAAATAATTGTGATGACATCGCAGGAAGTTAGAAAGACGTAACGACACGTACCTGGTGAGGTCTTCCCAGTACGTGTCCCACTGTTCGAACGCTGAGCTGCTGTGCACCGCTTCACACTCGCCCAGGCCCATAAGCTGATCCACTCCTCCCTCCACCTCTTTGCCCCCGTCTCCAATGCCCACCACGCTGTCCCCACAGGGACTCTGTTGGTGGCTCATGTCTGTGTCCTGCGGAGAAACAAGAGAACATTGAAGTGAAGAAAGCAGACGGTGAATTAGAGCTAAAGCACGGACTTAAATGTTGAGGCCTAATGCAAAGTCAGCATCCTTGTTTTCTTGTTTATACTCGAGCTTCGTTATGCTCAAGTATTTTTCTAGCTTGCTAGAGATCAGCTGAAAATGCAGGAAAGAATGCATATCGATGCTGACAGGATTTTAAACGGTTCTAACAAACATATATATCACCAGTATATATTCACAGCTAAGTATAAAACTAAGTATGAGAAGCTTATTGAGCAATAGTTCTCAGCAACAAGTGGAGGAGGGGCAGAGCTACTTCACAAGCCTTATTCTGGGACTTCGAGAAAGAACTACAATCCAAATTAACATTTTATCAATTTCAAAGCTTTTAATACTTTAACATTTTGATACACCTTAATGTTTCCCAGCCGGTGGTTATGACCACATTAATTCACATAATCAGCATTAATATGGAGAAGAACAAAACTGACTTGAATGTTTTTGACTTATTGTGCTTTAGTCTCACCTGCACTGGGAAGTGTGTATGCTGATTATTTATCAGTCTATATCTGACTCATTTAGATGATTAAGTTGATTTTCAATTATCTATGGCAGCAGGGTGACCATAATAACTCATGATAGAGTTTTAAATGAGTTCAAATGGATGGCTTTTATGAAATTCATTCATTTGAAACAGAGATAGCATAAGAACTAATTTCAAACCTTTTTAATACACTAATAAACAGTCATGTTGTTTTAATCCATGAAGCAGACTAAAAAAGAGACTGATCCCATGTCCCAGCATCCAGTGAATGTGTCTGTTACAGAGCAGGAAATCGAATGCTCACCATTGTTTAGTCTGGAGCGGGAAGTTAATTGAAGCAGACACCTGTAGCTGACAGCTAGAAGAGTTTCTGTTTAAAACTGCTTGTAAACCTGATAGATGCAACGAGGATGTCAAACAACGGAGGAACAGGCCTCTGTGTTTGAAATTCCAATGACATTTTTGGCAAAGAGCTCCTTATTTCATTTATATCTAGAGTCCTTAAAAAAAAAAAGAAAAATCCATTCCATTGCAGTCAGAACAACCCAGTTCTGATCTTTTCCTTTCCAGACAACGTTGAATTGTGCCACTTCCATATGTGGTATGAATACGTATCCGATAGCTTTTAAAGAGTCTGCAGTCTGAAGAGTGATGTCGTATTTCATTAGACTTTCATGTCATCATCCACACTTCTTGTTCACACAGACTCCTCTCCAGCACAGCAGTTACTGCTCCACAAAAAACATACTGCCAATAGTTCTTCTCTCTCTTTTTTTTTTTTAAACCTTTCTTCGTCTCGGGATGTGATCATAATATTGTCGGTTCCCATTATTCAACAGCTTATAATAAAGATGCCGACATCTGACATTCCCTAAACAGTTCGCTGCTGTGTGACAACTATACTGTCCACTTGTTGGGGCTCTAAACTGTGCAGAATGGGGTCTGATGGTAGCTGTCTTAACAAGCTGCAGGAAAAAATCTCAGATATTTGCAAAAAAAAAAAAATAATAATTGAGACCTGCAGCTGCAAACAAAGCTTAATTTAATTGCACACCAAATCTTCCATTTATATGCACTCACAAGTAATGTGAGGAATGTCTGTAATCTGCAGGACAATGGGAGCATTGGAGGGAATACTGGCTTTTTTCTTATAAAGTGTCACACAAAGTCCTATCCAGTTTGCTTCATTTATGTTGAAAGACATCTCAAATGCCGCAGTAAAACAGGTTTCATCAGTATTTTAAAACAAGGTATCTTAAAGTTTCTGCATGGATGATTTCAGGATTTTAACTTCAACAACTCTGTTAGTTTAACTCAACTTTGTCTACATGTTTGGTTGCCATGGCCACTGATTTTGGATAAGATTTTTTTAACTCAAAATACACCTTGTTAAATATACATGAAATATTCAAAGAGTGATAATAGATAAGGTAAAAAAAAGAAAAAAGCTCAGAGAACACCAACAATCCACTCTGACTGTGATGTTTTCTTGATGGTTTTTGTATTTCTCGCACAGTAAAAACACAGAAACTCCCAATCCAGAGCCACAGCATGTGTATAGAATTAATTATGCATTTGTAAAAAAAAACATCTGATGGAAGAAGAACCAATGCACAATGAGAATGATACATCGATCAATATTAGCCTTTTTGCGGCTGATACCTGGATACCTGATCCATCTGTGCATTCAGCACCCCTGTCCTAAGATCACGTGAATTGCTGCTCCCTTAATTTGCTATGTTGTTAATGTTTTGTTTGATTTGTTAATAAATGTTTCTTCTTTGTTTCGAGCATTGTATAACATTTGTTGTCAATGTGTCATTTTGATAATCCATAAATATCTGCCTGCTAATCAGTCTTGGCCTTTAGAGATTTTTATCTGTTGATCTCTATCAAAAATGTACTAATGTGTGAATTGTTTTTTTTGTTGTTCTTCTTCTATTGGAGATCTAAATACATACTTTATTTAAAATAAAGAGAAGTAATTTCAAACATTTTATGACAGTAACACTGGTGAACTAACATTACTGGTGTTTGTCAGCTATTCAGTAAGTTCTGTGTTTCAGGTAACATATTAAGCTTTGGTGGAGACCAGGATGAGCAGTTGTGAGCTGACAGAGTGCAGAGGGGAGTGTTTTCAAACAGCACAGCTCAGCTAGAAAAGATGCTTACAAATAAACCTCTGATGCTAGATTAGAGTTTACCCTCAGCACCTTTGAATAAAGCTTCTCAAGGTGGCTGTCTCTGCTTGACTTGTAAGATTTCTCCCTGCAACATTAGCCGCAGATATCTACTGATCTAAAAGCCATGAAAACTTGTTTTTGCCCCAATAATCTCCCAAAAACCTCTAAAGTGTTGATTCATACAGAGATGTAATGCAACTTAGGTGGACCCCACTATTAAATAACTGCGCCTACAATCAGGTTTCAGATTTGATAAATCCCATTGTGGAGGACAGGGAGGCTTTTCACATCTGCATATCTTCCTCCCAGTATTTTGCATGTTCTGATGATCAGCATATATTCAGAATATTCGTGATAAGCATATCCTAAGCATAAGCACACTCATTAGGCATGCAAACACGCTTAATAAACTGTGTCTGCCATTTTGATGATGTCACAGACGCATGTTAGCTGTGGCTGATTTATAGACAAGCTTAACGGACAACATTTTGGAATATATAAACCATTAGTGGAACAGGGCTTTAGAGTAGTACTATGAAATGACAATTTATGGACATTGGGAAATTTGTTTTAGCATGAATTATGGAGGCAACTTAAAAAAACAGGTTCGAGTACAAGTGGGTGTAAATTATTGATAGCTTGGTATCAGCAGCTGTAACTGTTGTAAGGAGAAAACGGACTCAAAGCATAGATGATGTTGTTCGTGAATATAATTTGTGTGTGCTTTCCATCATGTTCACTCACCAGCTCGTACATGAAATCTGGGTCAGAGCTGGTGGCCAGCAACTCAGTGCTGGTCAGGGCCTGGTCAGCGAATGAGTAGTTCTGAAAGGCGTCCCCAAAGGGAGGCTCCATCCCACTGACGCTGGGCTGTAGGGCAAAGGAGAGAGAGAAAACACATACTGGAATGAACAAAACGGATAAAGAATCTAATAAACTGTCTTAAAGCAACACTGGGTAAGTTCTGCCCAAAGTGAGAGCTTAATTTGAGACACATTAAAATACATTTTCAGGTCAATATAAAGCACTAGGCTTGTACTGATGCTCCATTCAATGTCTAATGTAACTTAAGAGATACAGATCCGTCACTGAATGAGTAATGTGACCCAGAGTGCTGCTTTATGGCTCCCCTTAAACACGAGAGCTAAATAAGCTAAAACTAGATATCTGTCATATAAGGTTTTGCTCTCCTTTAACATTTTTGTTATCAGCCCCAAAAATAATTCATGTCACTGATATTTCTTACATTTATCTGCCTTTTGCATGTACACTGAACAGATACGTGGAGCAGCACTGTGTAACTTGTAGCCACTAGGTGGCGCTGGACCTGTAATTTATCAGTTTAGTGCTTCTTAAGGCTACTGGCAACTGAACTGTCACAAAATGAAACAGTTCCCATCTGTGTTTTGGACTCTGATAGCAGACCACTTGGGACCAGCGGATTGAGAGCTCAATGTCACATTCGCCCCTCTAGATTCAATCCTACATCAGAGAACCTAAACGTTATCTGATCATATCTGTTCATATCATTTCTGTTTTGTTGGCCAGCAACAACTTTTAGCTTAGTTAGCTCCTGTGTTTAAGGGGAGCTCAGACTGCCGTAAAGTAGCGCAACAGATCCAAGCGCCTAAAGTTACACAAGCAAATTCTTGAGAAGGGCAGCCCGATGCATGCTAAATTTTGTGTAATAACCTGAAATATTATCTAAAAAAGTTGAAATTAGACTCATACTTTAGCCACTTACACAGTGCTGCTGTAATTGCTAGGCCATCTACATTTGCGCTCATAATGATGCAGCCTCAGACAGATCCAGGGTCGGTTAGTCGCCTCTAGTCCATGACTTATATTTGTCATCTTCTCTGTCTGAATCTACTTATTGTTTTTCAATCATTTTTAATACAAAAGTTATCAAATGTTTTCACAAGATGCATTTAAAAATGAATAAAAAAAGACATAGATGGGACTGCGTGTATTTATCTACATATAAATATTGTCCTGTTATACTCGTTACCTGAGGCATTGCCAGGCACAGCTTAGAGCTCCAGCGGCGGGAACCTCTGGGTCTCCTGTCCAGTCCCCCTGCTCTGAATCGATCGGCACAATCAAAGACTGCAGAGGGAGATGACCAACAAGTTCTGGGGGGAAAGCAGCCTTCAAGGCTGTGAAGAAAGGGCAAAAAGCGTCTGGTCTGTCGGGGTTTGGCGTGTTTCTCCGTATGCCTTAGGTCTGGATAAAAACAGAGAGAAAAAATACCAGTATGATGAAGTGTCAAAAGTCACAATAAATCAAAGAAAGCGAAGCTTCTGTGTGTAGGTATAAAGATGCTAGGCGTTTTTTTACATTAATGCCAATCAGATGGGTGGTGGCTTAAACTTTAAGTTACCAAAGCTTCGGATTAATACGCCAAACAAAAAGGCATAAAAAAAACTTACTGAATATAAATAAATAAACTGGATGTCAAGCACATAGCATAAATGATTTTTCTACTTTAAAAAAATACAAATTCCTATAGCCAAAAAAGAAACGTTAAACAACAGCAGTATTGCTAGATGTTGGAGATATATTACCCATAAGATACACGGCGGGAAATTAAAAGATGAGACAGAAAGCAATAATAAATGGTGGCTGAAGCAGGTTGATCTGGAGATATCAGTTTAGATCCAGCTCTCTCTTATTAACACTTTTTGTTTACATGATGAAACATAACTGTTTTGGAGTGTAGCTGGATAGACTCATTATTTATTGTTTCCGCTTTCCGAGGCAGAAACAAGTAATACTTTCAGGGTTTAGTCACATACTATATACTATATAATGTAACTTACACCACACATAAAAAAAAAAAAAACAATATTTCACTGTGAAAATAAATCAACGTATACCCAGCGTTTGTCCTGTTAATGTTTAATTTTATTTTTTATACCCTGAAAAGAACTTTTGTACCGAGCACAATCAGCAGATGTAAACACTGTTGTAAGCCGTTGCCATCTGCTGGCAGCACAGACCCACTCATCCATTAACTAACCAGCCTCTGAAGCTTTAGCCACAGCAGCAGTTATCAATGTTCTCCTTGTATTTTTATCTCTCTTCACATCCAATAATCTGTGGCACTTTGTTCACACTTGATTTTGCAAATGTTCTCTTTCTTTTCAGACCTCTGCTGGGAAAACGCTGACTAGCTTGACATTACTTCTGTGTTTACTGATGCAACATCGAATCTCTGGTAACATGGTTTTGTTATAGTACAAACTAAAAACCTCAAGTTAACCGACGAATGGATCCAAAACAAGTTGTAAAACACTGTAATAAAATATGTTAAGTATTTGTATGCAACTAGAAGGAGCTACTGGCATAGAAATGCACTGTCATAGTAGTGACATGGCATATTTTCTGTATCGCAGGTCTTTTTGTTATTGTTATTATTAAACACTTTCCTAATGTTGTGCATAATTTCAATGTTTTGAATTCATGTAAAGTGATTTTAAGCGTCATTTTTATTGTTATCACAATAGTGCCACAAAATATTGTCATAAGATTTTAAAGCTACAGCGCTCGGTTTTAATAATGAAGAAATAAAGATTTATTTAAGGGTATTATAAGCTCTACAAAGTATTAAGCCATAAAAAAGGTTTTATTCACACAATACAATAACATTGAGATTTGACTGATTTTATTTTGTAGTAAAATTTTTAGCCAGATGTGTGTACATGTATATCCGTTACTTTTAACTACTGATGCACCGATTTATGGGCCTCGATTTCATTAATTTTGGGAGATCGATGATTGGCCGATACTTAGATGTGAAACCAATCTTTTCCACAAATCTCATCTACCTCTGCAAAGGTCTTATATTAATGCTCTAAACTTTGATTTATATTTGGGAGCAGTAATTACAGAAATTTTGATCGTTTCACCTGTACTAATTAATGCATTTCTGTAAGATAAGATTGAAATATTTAAGCGGTTTTGTGATCTTATAACAACGGACAGTGTCTGTTGTTAAAAAAAAAAATCAAAAAAAATCAGTGTTTATCAAAATCGAAATCGGCATGTTAGGCTTTGTACAGATCGGGAATCGGTGATCTGCCAGGAACCTACAATTGGTGCACCACTACTTTTAACAGATCTTTACCACATACAGTATAAGAGGCCAGATGAATAATAACAATGTTAGGATATGAAAAATAGTCATTTCAAGACTGTTTTGCCATGAGACAGATGCATTTGGACCAATTCAAAAGCAGGGATTGGAATAAGTTAACGATTCCTTATTAGCTTTGATTGGTCATCAGCAGGTTGATTATATTATATTTTTTAAATCGCTGTTCATCAAGGCATTATTAGTCTATAGAAACATACTGTATGTTTCCCGAAAGACATTTATAAAGTTTGATAAAAACGAACAAAACCTTCACCAGACATATGAGTAGTCCCTTTATTTATACCATTTCTGTTGGATTTAAAGCAAAGATCGTTTCCTAAAAACTGACCACAGGCTACATGTACTTATAGTCCTAGAAAAACAAAAGAAACAAATGAAATAGAAAATAAGAAGTGGTAAATCAGACCCTGTTGCAACCAGGAGAAAACTGAAACCTACATTCTTTATTGTTACAATAAATTCTTTATATGTGGGCTTTATTTTAATCAGACAATATCACTCTTGATGTTTCTGAGAGGAACGGTTGAAGTTTAACAAACTTTCCTCCATATTTTCAATTGTTTTTTTTCCTAATTTCCCACATCTACTGTACAACACTCATTGTTGAATTAAAAAAGCAGCCCATAGAGAAAGCATGAATTCATCTCAGTGAACCACAGTACAACAATGATGAAACACTTGGCCCCATATTTACCTCAGCTGCTTTTGCATAACAGATAAATAAGAGCTGCATAGAGACATGACCCCAAGCAGTGAAAACAATCACTCACCAATCCCACTCTTCCACAAGACCACTCAACACCACTTCCTCCTTCTCAGCATTTGTTGACAAAAATAAACTTCTCACCCCTGACAGTTCAATCTCCCTCTGACAGGCTTTGCATAGAGACAGGAAGTGGTATTAAACAAAAAAAAAAAAAAAAATGCACTCTTGTGCAAACCAGTGGTTTGACTGCAGTTGTAAAAGCGACATCTTAACAAAAGCAGAAACCAAAGCACGCTCATGGGTTGTGTGCTCACATATCCGTTTAATCACCCAGAGCAGACCTGGAACCAGATCAACATCCAAAATAACAAATTAGTATCATCAGAGCTCAGTACGCAAGGTCTTCCGGTGCATTTGTGTCTGGTTTCATTTGTGGCAGATCTGGAATGAGGAAACGCACAGTTTAAACACAACAAAGCTTCTGCCTCAATCGCCCATTCTACACAGAGAAACAGAAGCTTGCAGAGATCTTCAAAAACCAAAGCTAACCAAACCAAAGTGACAATCTGGAACTGAATTCCTCACAACAAAGAACTGAATATAACAAAGATCAAATCCCAGTGACTCATGCAGACTGTGCTGAAGAGCTGAAACTTTGTGAGAAAGCATTTCAGATTTATTTCAGAAGCCTCGAGTTCAAGCTCAGGTCAGAGTTTTAGCACAAGGCCTAGAGATGCAGGTTTTCTTTATTTGTGCTAAACTTTGAGCTCTTATACCTTCCTCCACGCTTTAACAAATTCAAAGCCTTTACAGATAATTACCAAAACAGTAAAGATATTTCAAAGTTGCTAAAGGGGCAGTATTATAGCAGCTTTATGTTTTATAGAATTAAATTGGGCTTCAGTTAAGTCTGAGCTCTTTGTCTGCTTCTGCTATCAAAGTTCATCACTTCACCACATCAAGCTGCTTTCAATCTGGACAGTTTTACAGAGCTGTTGAAACGATGAACATCCCATAGCCTAACAGCAGCTACTCAAAATCAAAAGCAAAATGTGCTATCAGACCTTGTTCCCTCTGTCCATGTCCACAAACATGAACATTTCTTATGGCTGTTTTATAGACTCCAACACAGAAGTTCAATGTGAGGAGGTGGGATGCAATCGATAAATGGTTTTCCAAATTTATTTAAAAAGGAAATAAATTTGACAAGGAAAAGTTCAAAGTGATGTTTGGGGGATTTCTTTGAAGCAGACTTCAGTTATAAAACGTTATCTCCAAATCTAAACAACAACAGCTCCATGGGAACTCTGCACAGCACTACACAATCTGGCCTTTTAAAAAAGAGCAAACAAAAGTCCTGTTTGCAATAAAACCACGATGGGGAAAAAAAAAAAAAAAAAGTGCTTTGAAGATACTGCTAAGATCAGATGAGACCAAACCTTCTGGGTCTACATGTAAAATACTTGTGTGTGAGTAAAGTTACCTGAAATAAAGCGGCAGTAACATTAATCTGTAGCTTTTCTTTGGCACCAACAAAACAGCTAGCTAGCTGATATAGAATATATGGAGCTAAATAATTGACTATGTGGAAAGAAAAGGTGCTGGCTGCAAAAAAAAAAGTCAACTCTACTGATACACGCACAGAAAAGGCTACAGTCAAATGGTTTCGCTCAAAATATATTCGTCAAAGCCCACACCAACAAATAATTAAGAATCAGGTACAGAAGAAGAATACTAAGGTGCGCAGCAAATAAATCTAATCAAGCTATTTTGCAGAGACTAATTAGATATGCAAGTCTGGTAGAAACAGACCAACTAACACTTGAACGTCTGCAAAACAACGTAGTACGTTTACATTAAGTGCAACTACACACAAAAAACAGACACCTCTAAGCTCTACACTGATTTCTGGTTCAATCACTTTAATTACAGCTATGGCTGTCACAGAAAAATCAGTAAAAGATCCATGGTGTAATGCAAACTTTTTCAAAGCATTTCTAATAACCTAACCGGGGTCCTGCATAGCACGAACTGAGAAGTCGTACTATCAGCATGCTGTGCTCTGCTCATATCTCTCTTCATGCAAACAGGTGATATTCTTTGCCTCACAACACTGGATGTGATCCAAGTAGGCCAATCAGCAGTATCTTCTCTGGAATGAGTTACCCGCTGATGATTACCACAGAAATAACAAGCCCGAGATAGCAGCCTGTTTATGAAAGGGGACATGCGAGAGCACACATCACAAAAGGTTGCTAATCCACAAGCACCCGATGTGTTTGGACAGCGTGGCAACAGACTGAAATAGACGCTAAGTAACAGGCGATTGTCCCTAAAGGTTAGAGATTTTCATTGCTTGTTTTGTTGTCTTGCTGGTATGAGCAGACGGAGGGTAGAGGTACCACTTACTATCACAGCCAGTCGTTCAGAAATGAGTACTTTTGGCATTATTATCTTTCAATCATTTACTTCATACTCATCCCTTTCAAAAGTTAGCCTTTGTGAGCATGGAATATAAACCATGTATATTAAAAAGCACACATTTATGAAAGGTTAACATTATTATGACATGCAACCAAAAATAAGGCGCATGTCTAGGATTCTGTTGTCATTTTCTTTATGATAGCTTTGGTGAATAGAAGCAGCTGTGTGCCTTTTTTTACATGCTGCAGGAGGAAGAGTTCATAATTTGTTTTTTTTTTTTAACTCAATCAGACCCAGAGAACTTGTAAATCAAACGGAAAGCAAAACTAACAACAAAAACTTTTGATAACAACCTGTAAAAACATAAGGCAGCAAAGAATAACCTGGTTCAAATTTTGGAAATCAAACAAAGATCAGAGGACATACATACGTTTTAAAGAATTGTTTATTAATTTTCCTTTGGATTTAAACCTATTATCTGAGTAAAGGAAATTGCTGCCCACTTTTATGATCTGTGTGTTAGAAATTTTCACCAGGAAGAGAATCAAAATCCCCCATTAACAGTCTGACAGTAGAATCATAAATACTGGGGTTTTTTTATTATGATGAGGCAAGGGTTGGTATTAGATCCCCAGGATAACACAATCTTGATTACAAACACTGTAGTTTAAGGGTATTGACGCAATACAGCATTTATAAAATAAAAAAATAAGATAACATTATTTAATTTTCTAAATTCAAAACACAAAAAAGCAAAAAGAATTACAAAAACATAATAATTATAATGAATCCAATTTATACTCTGGGCTATATTACAATATAAAATCTCACTGCTAAAAGTATCCCTAAAAACTTGCAGAGCTACACACACACACACACACACACACACACGAGGTGATGGCCTCATTCTGCTGCAAATGCTTTGGTTGAAAAGGATAAA
>JAUZNJ010029665.1:0-15281 GCA_034780135.1 Jordanella pulchra
CTCAAAACTAATTCAGAGAAAGGACCCGGTAAACTTAAGGCAAAAACACTTACACCAATGTGGTGTGCCATTCTTATTGATTACAAAAACAGGATCAGCTATACAAATTCATTGAAAGAGACAATATCATTGCGTCTCAGTTATAGGTACATGGTGGTAAAGAGTAGATGGAAGTGGCAAAACAAAACATTATCTATCTCTATTTTAGGCATTTAAAAACAAAAGGAGAATACCTAGGCATACAAATAACACAACACTATATTGTTTTAATGAGAAAGAAAAAGCTAGAATTTAAGTAAGTTCAGTGCAATTCAGTTTAATTCAATAATACTTAATTGATCCAAAAGGGAAATTAGTTAATGAAAATACAGATAGTTTAATTCTTTAATGCTTAAGTTTCATATGCACAGAATCCTATCAGGCTTTACAGGCAGGACCTGAGTTACTTCTAAATTACTTGAAATGGGAAAAACAAGTTTTTGCACCTATAAGACATAAAAATAGCTTGTAAGTTTTGTTTAAAAAGTTTTCGATTAAAGTCCAACTAAAGTTTTAAATGATTTAAGTACAGCTTGGGGTTAAAACTGGGATCTGTCCTAAAATATAACACAGGTCATTCTGTGGGTAATTTCTGAATGTTTTCCATGCAGGTCGATAATAAGTAAAAAATTAAGTTTAGGTGAGACAAACTTTACAGTGCTGAAAGCAAACGATTCATTTTAACATCCACCTGCTGAAATATTCATCTCTATATGTTTGGTGTGATGTTTGTGTTTGTTCAGGATCATTATTGCAAATCTAATTTATTAAAAAAAAACATTTAGGATCTAGATCATGACTTCTAATGTATTACTCTTTGTAGGGGATTCATTTGTCATATTTATTCTGTTGCATCATTAACATTTCCATGGTTGATTTGACTTTAAGAGTACAGTTTTAATTGGAACTGACCCCTTTTACACCAGAGGCATTCAAAAGATGTTTTTCAGTCTGCACTATGTCATTTTTGCAAATCACTTTTTATAAGAGGTGGTTTGAGTACTTAAAATTGTACTTAATTAGTAGCACCACTTCAACATATTTTTACTAAAGTAAAAGTAAAAAGTAGCCTTTAAAGAAATTAGTCAAGTTAGAATAAAACTTTTTTTAGTAAAAGGGCGACTCACTTACTGAGTAACTGATGTACTTACTACCCATGGTCTAATGTTTGTAAGATTGAATGAAACATTCAGTTATATGTAAATTCTGGTGTTTCAAATAACACATTAAAAATAAAACATATAACATACAGTAATTACACAATAAAAATCTAATGATTTCTTGTATATTTTGACTCCGCTTCCACCTGGGATGTCTGGTAATAAACAGCAGAGTAGTATTGTGAGAAGGGTAAGATGTATTTTGTAATGATTTATTGATACCTGTTGTGTTTTGTTTTTTTTTTTTTTACTTTAATGGTTAATGACAAAATATGGAGTCATGCGGAGTCTTATCAAGTGAGCTTTCAAGGACACAGCTGCAGGTCTGCAGTTTTTCTACAAGAAAACAATACGGGAGATAAATTGAACCTGACATTTAAAGCAATTAGCTTTTAAATTCATGATCAAATGAAAAAACTTTATTTTACGCTAAATATAAAATTTTAACGGCTGTTTTAGCTTATTATGTGTTGCCCTCTGCTGGACAAAGTGAGGCATCTAAAGAATCTTACGACTAAAAACAACAATGCAGGAAAAAGAAAATCTTACAAGAATTTTTCCATATTTATATTTATTTATTTTACTCTGGAGCAAGAATCAAGGCAAACCATTTCACTGTGTACAGAGTGATGGTACAAACCTCCCTATGGAAAGCTTTCATTTAGTGCAGAAGCATGATAGTGACCAAAAGGACTGAAGCTCCACTTTAAAAAAAATGAAAAAGATTTTGTATTTAAAGTAGGACATCAGAAAGATCACCAACTCAAATTTTAAAACTATAATATTTTCACTGTTGATCTTTAGAGATGAATATAATATTATTTTAAATGCATGTTTCTACTTGTGATGCATTGGAAAACTGTGCCATCCCTATTTTTTTACCTCTTCAAACTAAGCTGAATCCAGAATGCAGAATAATATTGGCCCAAAAAAGTTTAAATCCTTTCAAAATGCTCAAATGAAATGCTTTAAAGACGGTGTCAGAGTCGCTGCTACGTAGATGCATATGTGGATGTTCACTTTTCCAACATCATTCTATACATTTTTCAGCAGCCAGGTTGGAGATGAAATGCCAGACTGGGAGAAGTAGTTCCACCACCAGGGTTTCTCCTGCCGCTCTATTCCCTCCTCAGTAACAACTGGCTCTCCATAACGCTCAAAATGGTTATAGGGGTCGAATCGATCCCAGCTGTCAACTGAGGGGAAGAGGTGATCATCTATATCTGGCTCTACGGGAACCTGCACATGTGGTAATAGAAGGGTAGAGAGGTGATAATGTGGACAGTAGTTTCCCTCTAGAGTTAAAGCAATTTCAACCATTAGAATTTGCTGTGTAAATGTAAACAGGAAAAAGGATGCCATAAGGGCACATATTTTAAGCTGGATTTCCATCGTTTTCATTTTCTACTGGCTATGTCATTTTTAGAAAGTTCTCCTATGAACCCCAACCCCAGGCCTGGCTCCAGGTCAAGGTCCCGGCTACACCATATGGAGCGACATCATGTGCTTCAGTTTCATAGTCTTTATAAAGCCTTCCTAAACTGTTCTTTATATTTATTGCATATTGAACTCTGGGCTGCTTGGGAGTTCAGATTCCCAACTTCTGGTTTATTCATTTCAATTGAGTAGTCAGAAAATCTTTCCTCTGAATACAAGAGTGCAAAATTGGTATTACGCCCAGAATAAGAAATTGAAAACATTTGGATGCAATTTGAATTAGAAAGAAAAATAGAAACAAAGAAGCCAAGAATTCAAACCTTTTTTAAGACAAAGTCGACCTGTCCAGCTTTGTTCATGTTGTGAGGGAGATGAACCCTCTTGCTGACCTTTGAGTAGCCTTTGGCTGTAGCTGTCAGGATGTGAGTTCCTGGATTCAGTAGCCTCCAGTAATCTCCATCCTCAGCTAGAAGTGAGTTATGGTGGAGAGAAATGCATAAACATTTACAAATAAGGAAAATAATGTAACAAAATTTGTTCCAGAGCAGAAATTGAAATTGATCAAACTTTGGATTTGTATTTTCACCTGTAGTGACGTCTTTTCTAATCCCCCTGACAGAAACAGTTGCGCCCTTTATACCATTTCCATCTGTATCTCTCACAACACCCTTAATTCCTCGGTGGACCTGTGAGGAATAGAAGAGCACAATCATATCTAATTCCATAATAACCTAGTATATTTAATCTGGACAAAGAAAATAAGGCACCTTCAAACCAAGTCATAACCATTCCAGGCGACACTTACAGATTCAAGAAAACTAAGCAGAGCTTCTTTATTCCTTTTCCATTCTGGGTAGAGCTCAGCCTCTGGGGGGAATTTGTCACAGCCAAGCTCCACTGTGATCTCCATACAGTTAGTATGCAAGTAATTAAAATCAGACATACCTGCAGTTGGGGGACACGTATTATGTAAAGGTATTATCACATATTGTGTTGTCAGAATAAACTAAGTATATGTGTGGCAACTTTGAAGGTATCTCACCACCAGCAAAACTGTACCACAGTGCACCATTGATGATGCCCCTGGTGCGATAAAAAGAGGCCCCACACCTGTCTGTGTCGTTGTTCGACATAGTTGCATGAGCATCGGCATAAGTGCGAGCAAGCTGCTTGAAGATCTGAACGTTGGAAGATTATTGGCAGTGAGAAAGCTGAGAGACATTAGCAACCTGCCTGATTTGCTGTGTTGATAAACTGAAGAGCAGGAATCCTCACCAGTTCATCAGGGGTTGGTGAAAACATCTTTTCCTCATGTGGATGTCTTGAGAAGTCGAAAGGGTAGGAGACCACCAGCTCCCCTCCATGAAGGCTGGCAGACTGAACAAATGGCAAGGACCTAATCCACTTCATTACTGCATAGGTCTCTGGTGCCACCTGCAGGTAGAAAATCATAGCAACATCATTTACAGCCAAGGTTGGTCGTTCAGCCAGTTTCAGTTGTGCTTGAAAGTTTACATACCCTCCCATTAAAGAAAAATTATGAATTTACTGTAGTAGTTCAAATAACACAAAAGTGAAACAAATGATTATAAATAAACAATTACTAAATACCTAACCTTGCTCATCAACAGTGAACCAACAGAGGTCTTCAGTTTATTTTACTGGCAGCGGATTTCTTTTGTTTGTTTGTTTTTAATGGAGAGGTATGTAAACTTTAAAACACAGCTGTACCTCTGAGAAGTTTCTTTATGTTCTTCTACCTTCCCAAACCAGTAGGCATCAGGGATCGGGATGTGATCTGTGCGGTAGTGTCTGCTGCGCCGGTTCCGGTAGAAGATGGAGGTGAGATCAGGAAAGTTGCGGTTTAGGTCGAGGTTCTGGGCATTGGCACGGCCGCTTATCCATCCATTAAGCAAGTGACCCTGAAGGATTTTAGGTCAAATAATTTTAGGCATTAAGATACATTAAGTCTGCTATAATGTTAATGACACTTATAGTGATGAACAAAGATAATTAGCAACAGGAGTTATTTGAAAAAAAAAGTTAGTCAGAATTTAACAAAATGAATATTAGATTTCTGTGTTAATTCTATTGTTAACATGAAGACAAGACCATTTATCCATTATACAATAAAGGAAAAGGAAACATTAGGGCATTATCTAAAAATAACACCCTCTGATTTTTGGATTATGTGCCTTGATACATAAATTAAGTTCTCAGCCACTGCTTATTTCCTTTTATTTCAAAACTTATTCTTTGTGTTTTCCTTTAAAAAGTGTCAGATTCTTTTTTATCATGTAAGTTGCCTTGATGAAACTATTCCTGGCTTTTCTGCGTGTATCTTTAGGTTGCTTTTTCTTCTTATTTTCCTATCTTTATGTGATCATTTTCAGTGGAATATTTACTCTGTTTATATCATGTTGGCAGAGTACAGTCTTCTGGGTAACACATTAATGACTCATTTCTGCAGGCATCTAATGGAGCCCAGGATCTTCAACTCATATCAAAAAGACTCATAAAAAAAGAGGTGAATTTTATATTGTTATACATTGATCACTAAAATGCCAGCCTGTCCCTGTAAGATATACAGAAACTGGATTGAGTAAGAAAAAAAGAACTGTAAGATCTAAATATTTCCAGAGCAGAATAACTATATTTCTAAGTCATAACTTGGGTATTTTTTAGGGCAGAAACCAAGAGCTGCAGAATCTTTTAGCTAATCAACTTCACATTAAGCTGTAAGCTGACTTCTTTTTAGGGAATCATGTTGCTTTAAGTTATCTTTAATGTATGTTGTACTGTTATCTCTGGATTTTATTGTTGTTGATATAAAAAATATAAAGGAACGGCCTACCAGTGAAAGATTAACCAATACTACAATTTCATAATTATTCATTTTTTTCCCTTTTTTTACATGTTGGAAGAACTGACTATGGAGTCAGGTCAAGATGATTGAGTAAAAATAAGTAAAAAGAATGGGGAGGGAATCCATAAAAAATAGACATACTAAAGAAGCATTGATCAAGGCCACCTTAGTGCAACTCTGGCTCTTTGGAAAGGAAGATACAAAGAAATAAGGAGTCTTGTTGCGCAGCTCTGTATGTTGCCAAATACATGCATGAATACAGAAACAGTAAACTCTTCTATATTCCAAACATTGACCACAAAACAAACCTTTGCCATTGAAAGCATATACTTTCAGAATTACTGTCACACATGCAATGATGTCCAAAATATTCATTTTAAGCAGATTTTCTTAATAAGTTACAGGTTTTGCCCACCAACCAATAAAATCTTGTAAAGTGAATTAACACTGTAACCATGCACTGACTGAAGCACCTTATTGCCAAACAGTAACTTTTATCTGACTCAATACTAGTTATAAATGCACATATTGTAACATGCACATGAGCCATTCACAGAAGAATTTCCATACAGATGTTAAGAGGCAAAGGAACAGAGAATGTGCAGAGCGAAAGAAAAACGTTGTGTGTTGCTGCCCATACAGCAGATACACAATTTTCCTACAGCCAGCTTAAGTGTTCAACCTGTTTAAAGACATTTCTGAATTCTGTCTGAATCGAATTCCTTAAGAGTAAATTCTGTGAATTAATTCATTTTTTTATCCTGACATCACTGGTTGATCACTTAAGACAATGAGTTAGAGGAGCTGTTGCCACAGACTAACTGATCAGGCTTCAAAGCAAAAGACAAAAGAGTGAAAAAGGAATGAGAACGGATAATGATGGTTTGTTCTTCCTTTTGTTAACAATATTTACTTCCTGGTCGGAGATCTCCGGGTCATTTCTATCCTCTACCTCTGAGGCGGCCAGCTCATAACCGTCAGGGTTCATGGAGGCCAGAATGTGAATACGAGTGTTGTTAATGATGGACTGAATTCGTTGGTTTCCCAGAATGTACTCTGAGCACAGGTACTGCGCCAAGTAGATGAGCAGCTGACGGCCTAGCACCTCATTCCCGTGCATGTTGCCCACCAGCTTAATCTCTGGCTCAACTACAGAAAAGGAGCAAAATAAAAAACACTTAAAGCTACTGCAATACAATTCACAATAAACATGATACAGAAATATTATTCTTTGAATTATGTGACCAGCTATTCTGGAAACAATTGGTATATTGTATTTAAAATGTGAAAATGTAGTCTTAACTTCATCTTTTATAAGATATCTTGACAGGACAGATCAACCCTATCATGTCATGACAAATCATCAGTTTAGTGCTCCATGCACATCCAAGGGGTGTACTTTTGGAATCTACAGCTAAGGAATACTGCTATGAACTGATTTCTTCTGTTTTTTTCTTTTTGACAGATTTTTTTTTCACTCAAAACAAGACGGATCAATAGATACAATAGGGGGGTATCACACAATGAATTAGGAACCTAAATTGAACCCACCTGAACGCATGGAGTAGGCTAGTATACAGTAACTCGAAAAGTGACACTTTATCTAGATAAAATAAACAACATTCATTTATACTGATCAGTCCATAAATGGTTAAACAGAAGTTGGTTTTATCCTTGGAAGCCCATGAACCACAGAGAGGGCCATTATGCAGAAACAGAAAAACATTGAACAATGGTGCAGGAGGTCACAAAAGGGCCCAGATTAACATTGTAAACTTTGTAGGCTTTACGTTTCTCAGTTAATGTTGGAGTTCATGATTTCACAATACATAGTGGACTGTTAAAAGACAGCATTAATGGGGAACTTAAAGGAAGAAGACAAAAAACATCACAAAAGAAGATGTCCTATTTGCCTAAATGAAATCTTGATGCTGATTAATTACAATTTTTTTTTAAAAAAAACATTCTGTGGGACTAAAAGTAGAACAAAATTGGACTTTTTGAACATCCTGTAACACCATGGAAAAAAGCTAACTAGTAACCTCAAAAAGAACATAAGCTGGCAGTCAAATATGGTAGTGGTAGTGTGATGGTGGGGGGCTGCCTTACTTCATCAAGACCTGGAAGACTTACTCTATTGGTGGAACCATGAATTCAGTTCTCAACCAGAAAACCCTGAAGGAAATGTTCAACAGTCAGTCTTTGACCTTAAGCTAACTTAACTTTGAGGAAAAATGTCATGATCCATTAGCAGGTTTTATCTGTTAATGGGTCAGAGAAAGTTTTCTTTTTTGGAGTGGCCAAGTCAAAATCTGCATTGAAGTCCAAATTAGAGATTTTGACTCATTTTAAAAACAGCCAAATGTGACTAAATTAAAATGGTTCTGCAAACAAGAGAGGGCCCCACTTCTCCAAAAGCCCTTTACCACCTATCAAAAACTATTTATGGTAACTGTTGCAGCCAACTGTGGCAAAAACTGGCTGTTATGTTTAGGGGTAAGTAACTTTTTTTTAAACAGAACATAATTGGTTTAAATTCTTCTAGTATAATAAATCAAAACATTAAAACCTTTTTCTTTTCATATTTACTCAAGTAATCTTTCTCTAATATTAAAATAACATCTTAAAGAAGTATGCACGCTTGACTGTTGATCACAACATTTCTGTAATTAAAAAAGGAATATAATTTTCACAGTATTACAGTAAAGGTCAGCACTAAACTGCTTTTACTCACGCAGCTCGTGCTGTCCTGGGTTATCAGTAAACTCGATCACCAAAAGATCTCTGCCTTCTGTGCTTCTTCCGATGCTGTAGACATGAGAGATATGGGAGCATTTGGCTGCTGTTCTCTTGAGTAAGCTGTACATTTGGGCATTGGAGGTGTAGGTGAACTGAATGATGGTGCTTGGTTCTTCAGGAGTGAGACTGGATAATGACAGTTCCTGTCTGGCTGGAGGAGTGAATTACATGAATATGAAGAAGAAGAAATTGTTGGCTGTGTTGGTTTCAAGCGTTACCTCAGTATCATTGGTTAAAAAAAGCAAAAGACACAGATTTTTACCTTTCAGCCCTGCTAATGGGTCAAAGCAGCCTTCCTCATTACCAGCGAAGAAGCGATCACAATCCAGGAAGTAGGGCCAGGCCATCTCAATGGCCTCAAAGGCGTGCATGCAGTCTTTCCTCAATGCCTCGCATGTGCTGCGGCATGGTTTGATAATCTTGTTATCCCGACAGGGTGAGGCCAGTACCGAGCACCCTACAAGACGGATCTCAGGGGAGCACTCACCATTGAGAAGACCATGGATGACACTCAGAAGGAGATACTCTGCTCCTGACTCAGCTTCAATACGACTTTGGTGACCAAGAATATTTGGGAATCTGGTGCTGCAGAAATGGATGATAAGAATGCCCTTTGGAAAATTGTACAAACACCCAATGACTAAGTGGTTTATAAAAGTTTTTATTACAAGTTAAGGTCTGGAAATAAACTAAGTGGCAAAAGGACATATTTTAAACAAAACATCTTTCCTCTTATTATAACTGTGATGGCAAACTTTGGCCTATAGAGTTTAAGATGTGGCTATGTTGTTGTGCAGTTGTTCTGAGCATTGGGTAGTCGTAACCTTGCATCCAAGCTGATTTTTTGCAGGATAGCTGTGACAACAGGGGGAGCTGCCAAGCTCAATGCAGAACCAAAACAAACATAGCAGCACATGAATATAGCTGCTGCTGCGACGTCTGTTTTATCAGAATCCATGATTTAATGGTTGAAAGCAAGTGACAGAGTGTAAAACCATAAGTCGTTATGATTGGGAAAACCAAACTTTGGAAGGCAGGCACTAGCTCTCACTTCATCCAATTAGCCTAAACAGCTCTGTTAAACCCCCATTGCATAGTAAAATCCTGATCTCCTGATCGCCTGCAGTTGGACTATACTTCATTTCTATGTCCACTGGCTGTTATAGATAAATAGAGAGGGGGATATAAATATGACTGTAGCGAAACAATGTCATATAATGATGGTGAAAATAAGAACCCTTTAACTTTGGTTTTGTACCGTATTCCAGTAGAAAACAGCATTAAAATCCGGAATTGAAAAAAAATAAATAAATAAACAAACTTTATAGACTGAGTCACACTTGCTGATGAATTTCCCAAGCATGTTTTATTACAATCACCTGTGGAGTCCAGTTTAACTTAAACCCAGTGGGGCCTCTAGATAGCTTATAGGGCACAAGGGGCTATTAAAACCTCTTGGGGTGGTACACCATAATTAAAAGGAAATATTGACTCTAAAAATGCTGTAGTGATTCACAGTGTTTGCTAGAAAGCTAAGCGTCAACAACATCATACATTCTCTAATTTGACATTGTAAAAAAAAACAAAATAACAACGATTTAACCAGATAATATGTTTCACTGTCATATTTAAAGCAATAAAACTAAACACTTTATTATTAGAAATACACAAACATCAATGAAGAACAAAAATCTATAAAAGCAGTGCCCACATATTTTTCAGCTTGCTAGCTACTTAAAACCAACCAAGTAACTTAAAACTTCCTACCATAAAAATAGAAAATAGCTATATTTTTGTATAAATGTATTGTTTTTTTCATTTCTATTTTTTTAGTTATGACTTTACCTGTTTGATCAATTTGCCTTCTTACTTAGCGACTGACACACCTTAATTCTACTCTATATTTTTAAGAAACATTGTGTGTGGAGGAAATGAGTTTGTTCTACTCTCATTTTTGTGCTTTTTTATGACTCACGTTGAGTACTCCAGATCATTACAGTAGCCCAGGTTCAGTTCTGTGCAAGTAGCTGTTGGAAGACAGGAAAGGGAAAACAAAAAAAATCAATAACAGCCATAATTTCCTGGTGAAGCAAGAGAATAAAATATTATAATTCTTATCATAGATTAAAAATGGATATAACAATTATATGTGTTTTAAAATGAAGTTAAATTTCTAATGCATTTTTTTATTTAGCAATAAGAGGCTTCCATTCTGAACACAACACACCTAACTGATGTTAGATCAACGTGAGAATTGTATTTGCTCTCCTATGCTGTGTTTACAAAACTTCCTGCGACAGAGGGTGAAACTAAATAGGCACATACGTGTTTCTGTCCGTGTGCTGCTGCATCTTCCTGTGGAGAATCAAGAACAACAAAAAAAGAAAGCAATGGGTCCTAAAATCAACATTAGGGGGCGACATCTTCATACAAATGATAAACTAAAAAGCATTTACTGTGTATCACCAATAAAAAATGCGATTAACAACTGAAACTTCTCAGAGGTTCTAACGTTATATGTCCAGAAGTTAAGGCGTTTAAAATGATAAATGCAAGAACCAGTTAATCATACTTATCTAATTATACTTATCTATTACTTATCTATTTTTCTTGACAAAATTAAGTTTCAGAGGAACACTGAGGTTGTTCATTATCCAAAGGACCCTGACTCCCAGGCCCTTTTCAGCTCAAGAAAAAATGCATTTTCAGCCTCATATGCTTCAGCCTTGACCAAACCTGTGCGCGGCCATTGTCGTCTCTCCTCTCAAGTGAACTTACCTAAAAACTCGTCTCCTGGATGACACGGCTGCTGAGGAGCGCACAGGCAACTCCACGCTAAGAAAACCAACAGCGCAAAAACTTCCCAATGCATGCTTCGCTTCAGATTTTGATATGTGGCAGTTTAGTTGCAGCTACTTTTTCTTCTTCCCAGAGACTCTTTAATTACCACCAACAGCACTGGGCCCCGTCCTTTGTCTGCTGCGCTTAGAGCATCACCGACCCAACTGCGGCTTTACACTGCGCCGATCATATTTCACTGCGGGGGGGGGGGGGTCAGAGAGAGAAAATATAACAACGTGGCTTGTGCTGTTGTGAAAGCTGGAAATTATATTTTCGTTTTCTTTTTTTTTTTTTTTTACAAATTTGAGGGGAAAAAAACTTTTGAGGCTTTTAAAGAAAATCATCCCCCATATTCCGTGCTTACTTTCCAATCTTTTTTATTTCAGGAGCAATAATGTCTACCTCACAAAGGTTCTGGGTGTTTTCAATAAGTTGGGGTGTAACATTTAGAAAGGATTGTAGGGTTTTGCATTTTCTTTGGAAAGAAAACAACTTTCTTATGATAAATTAGAACAGCTTCAGAGTGAAAGAAACAAACAAAAAACAGTCATCTTAGTTAAGACCAAAATTGTACATACCTGTGGTGGAATTTGATTTAAAGTTATTTTCATTCAAAGAAGGTTCTTCTGATTAAAAATATTAGACTGGCAAACATATATATTTTTAAAAGTACGAAAAGTACATTTTTATTAACATAATATGACATGCAGAAAATAAGCTATACCTTTCTTGATCACCAATGATTGTGTACATATTTATTCATATTATAGTTATCAAACCCTTAATATAACTGCTGACCATCATTTTACATGATGTTTGACATGTTGATGCTTTAATGTTTGAAAGCCTGCATCCCATCACACTTATCTTTAGTTCTATTCATAAATAATCGGTCAGATTCAATTCAACATTGGACCTGAGTGACTTGGGCCTAGGGGATGAACAAGTTTGGCCCTGAGGATCCAGGCTCTGCTTCCATCATGGAAGGCTTGTCAGACGGTTTGAGGAGATTCTCAAAGTATTCCTCCACCATCCAATAATGTGCTCAGTCAAGATCAGCGACGCCCTTGTCCCATTAAAGACTTTGTTAGTGAAGGACTGCTCAAACCTCCAGAGTCGCTGGTCGGAAGAACCATCTGAATAAAATGTAAAATAACTCCCAAAATTGAATCTAATGCTGTAATAACTAATTTGGGGCTTTGTGGAATTCCATAAAGAATATATCATGCACCAAATAAACAGTTTGTCCTCAAAGTTTATGTGTGAGCATCTAACTCACTTTCCAAACTTGGCTAAAGATTTAGCCAAGTTTGACAAGCAGCAGTTTGGTGATTTGGACACGGCATCTCTCAACCTGCCCCGTTTTTGAGACGTTCCTGTTCTACAATAGCCTGCATCAAATGGGGAGAACCAGCACCAGCTGGGCTCAGTAATAAACATTAGGGCCAAAGGCTTGCCCTGGTAGTCCAGTGCCAGGTCTAGCTTATACTCTAGCTAACAATGTTTTAATCTTTCAGCACCATATGTGGCTCCATACCTTCAGACCAATCAAGGATGTAGATCTGTGTCCAAAATTAAAACCAGCAGTGAGAGAAGGGGGACTTGACTGATGAATCACATCTTTTTAACATCCAGTGGATGTTCTGATGTTTATTCACTGCATGTTTGGGAAACACATAGCCCTAGTGATTGCAATATATGAAGAAAATAGAAACCTCAGTGAATATTACTTTCATAACTGACTTCCATCCGAGTTTTATTTGAAAAACATGCACACTTTTCACAGAAAAAGTATTTTCTGTTGGGCGAAGCCTTATTCAGCAAGATAGTGCATCCTGGTACAAGACAATAGTTTAGGAAGTTTCATTTGTAGTCTAAAGTCACAACTTTAATTTTTTTATGAATTTTTAACTTGAATGCCCAGTCGACCATATCCAACTTCTTTCATATTTTGACTTTTGTTATTGTTCTTTATTATGTAAACCTTTCACATTTCTTTTTTATGTAAAACAGGATGTTTTAGTTTCTTCCTTTTTGTTGCTGCTTTTAATGCAAGAAATACCACATAATAGTTATAGTTGTAAGGGCTATTCACTTGCGCATTTCATTTGTCCTCAGAAGTCAAAATTTCAAACTTCTGAGATTTAAAAATTTTAATTTAAAACCCCTGAAAAGTTTGATTACAATTTAGAAAGTCTGTGCAGCAGACTAGTACCTGACTTCTGTGTTCCAAATTGATGCAAAACCCAACAAAAGTAGTTAAACTTTCCTACTTTCACTTTTTTTACCAGTTCTTTATTGTATATGTAGCCTAAAGTCAATCGTACCATTTGTAAGTGTTAACAAGACAATTTATTTTCATGTTGTGTATATGTGTAAAATATAATAATGAACAGTGTTTTGGCCATTGCTATTGTTGTAACAGTGGCCATAGTGACTATGGGAACTACAAGACTCCACAAGCTCAAAACTGATTTGTTATCACCTTTGAGGTTACGTCTTTCCAACTTCCCAGTTCAGAGGGAAAATTAATGGACTATGAGTCAATCAGCTGTTGGTGTCTACATCTGATCTTTCCAAATTCCTAACTAGTCAAGCACCTTTGTTCCTGAGAAAACCTAGACATCCAATAACATCCTTTTTAAGTCTATGTCACTTCTAACAGTCAGTCTTTGTTAAGCATGGAAAACAACAACTCCAAATGTAGACTAAACAAAGATGCTAAAGGTCAGAAGTTTCTTTTAGCATATTTAACCAATCATTTACATTTCATTCTATCTAGACAAAAAGTGGAATCTGCTTTTCTATGCTTTTTATTAAAATTCTGGGTTGGGTTTAATGTTTCATTTGATCATAATTTCAGACAGATGATGCCTGTGTCTGATATCATGCATGACTCAGCTTGTCTCTGTGTTGATGGTGTGGGTGGGATGGGGTGAAATTGGGTTCTTGCTCTGATGTAATTTCTTCGCACATTTTTATTAGCATTTTATGCACAAGATTAACACTTCATTAGCACAAAAAATATATCAGCTATAACATGTTTCCAACAAAGTCTTAAAAAATGACTGTTAAGTACTCCAGAGACACTTCCAGACTAATGCAAGTGCTGACCCCTGTCAGCACTGTGGTACATCACACTAAAATAAACCACTTTTTTGGTTCGTTTCCGTGCCACATACAACCTTAAAAGCATATGCAAACAACAGTGTTAACGCCTGAAAGGCATGCAGTGTTCTTCAAGTGTTGCTTCATCATTCAGAGGTAATAGCACTGTCCTTTTTCAGCTTTGTGTTTCAGGCACTTTCATGAGCTATGCCTTGTCCTCTTTCCATCTTCTGGTTCCACTCAAAAAACAACATCTGTCCTTCCTGTTTAGGGGCAAGAAAATCAACTTCCTCAAACAGGATAACTTTAGGTTATCTTCTCAGGAAAGTTTTCATATGTGGTGTCCCACGTGCTGCTAGTGCTGTGGGCAGACTGGAAATACTGGTCCTTTCTCACAATTCGATGGATGATGTTCACCAGTACCTTCCTGTACTGGTGTCGCAGAAGACAGTAAACAAATGGGTCACTGGATGCCTTGGCGTAGACTAAGCATTTGGTAGCAATGCCCCAATGCTGGGGGATGTCCACAGTGGGAAATAATTCTACAAGTCTGCAGAAAGAGGAGAGGAGGAATAAACCAATTAGGCTGGCTAAAAGAGGTTATTTGTATTAGAGTTTGATAAAGGAGATTTAGGAAGCCATTAACACATATTAAAATTGTTGAG
Source organism: Jordanella pulchra (assembly GCA_034780135.1). Lineage (NCBI taxonomy): Eukaryota > Metazoa > Chordata > Actinopteri > Cyprinodontiformes > Cyprinodontidae > Jordanella > Jordanella pulchra. Next base: position 14,916 of record JAUZNJ010029665.1, read on the forward strand.
AAACATCTTTTAAGATCAGTATAAAAGCTTAGGGAGATTTTTTTGTGGTTGTTTCAGATAATTGAAGAAAATTTCTATTACGTGCTAGCTATTTACTATTCTAATGGTTAAGGAAAGACAGTGGGCCTGTTTACAATAGAGCCACCACAGTAGAAATGTTTATCTATTTAAAGACAAATAAACATTTATTCTATTACACTACAAGAAATTTTAAGAAAAAGTAATAGATTGTATTTACATGTAAAATTCCTGACAAAATGAAAAAATAAATTAAACAAATTACGTAACTACTGAAAATGACCTGATGGATGGATGGATGGAGGGATGGATGGATGGATGGATGGATGGATGGATGGATGGATGGAT
>JAUZNJ010029666.1:0-15281 GCA_034780135.1 Jordanella pulchra
GTACAAGTTACACCTTTTGAATGCAATTACTGAAATAAATCAAGTTTTTCAAAATATTCTAATTTACTGGCTTTTACGTGTATCTTCCTCAGTAACAAAGTCTGATCTGTGGCCTCGGCTCGTTACTTGACCCCAGATTGGGGTTCATACTGGGTCCAAAACGAATAATGCATTGGATTAATCCTAAAATTCAAGTTTTTATTACTTAGAGTCCCCTGGCTTTTTTCAATGGTTTTATTGTTGTTAAACTAAATACATTGCAAGCTGATATAAGTGGAGCTGTGTGCTTTGGTTGTCAGCCTGAAGACTGAATAGAAATACAAATGGAGCTCAGCAACTGCATAATCTGTAAATATTCTTTTGTTTCCACCCATGCCTGTTTTTTCTGTTATGGAAAATACTTACAAGCTGCAAAATTTGCAAAGTAAATCGTTTCATAGCTTATTTTCCAGCCAGCTGACCTGCAGTGCACATAAGCAGGCCCCTCCCTCACCTTTAGTATCTTTATGAAATATATATAATTTTAAATTTTCTGTTTTTCGGGTTGGATTAAAATTGAATTCGTATTTCCATCTTGTTTGATTAGTAGGACGACAGACGGAAATTAGCATTTTGCTGAATCTAGTATATTTAAAACCGTATGTTATGTTCATTAAAATGCATTGTCCCATTCCATTCCCATCAATCCCATTTCCATCAAAAAGCAATCAAACGTGGAGACAGTGTCACGCAATTATCTAAGAAAAACAACAATACTAAACAAAGTTATCAATAAAAACAACAATATTTAGACCAGAGTACCTTAAAACAGCCTTTATTTGTTCTTTTGACAACTGACATCAGAATTGCACTGTACAATAAAAGGCCTGTTTGCAGGCTTAAAGCTAGTTAGTGAAACAGGATAGATTAAGAGTATTTATTTTTTTAAATTTTTGAAATCATCCTATTTTTCAGGGTATTTAAGTGCTTACTTCTTCTTCATCCTTATCAAATATGTTTTATTATAAATTGGTAAATCTGCTCCAGGTTGGTCATGCATTTTGTACCACGGAAAATCTCAAAATAGGTTTTGATTATCCTAAAGGTTTAAAAAAAAAAAAACTTTTCTTCATATTTATTTCCGTCTATTAAATCCAATCTATAATTTTTCATTTAATTTTTTAGTAGCTAAAGCAGAATTAAAAGGTAATTTCCAAGTTCATTCTTAATATTTAACCGAATAAAGGCTAAATAAAAACAGAAAAACTAAAACTATAAGTTCAATTCATTGATCTCAGTAACAAGTTTTAAATCCATTTAGGTTGTGATGATCTCCACCAGGATCCCTAAATGTAAACAACTGAAAGAAGTTCTGCCTCTTTAAGGCTCTGCCTCCTTCAGAGACTGACAGCTGAACTTTTCAACACCTGAAACATCAGTACAGCAGTAAATAGTGACTGAAGCTAATCTTAAGAGTTGGTAAAAGAAAAGGAAACAAATGACCAAGGTCACCATTAAATGTTTATAAGAACTGATCTTTTTTAAAATGTTTTACCAACCACATTGTATGTAGGGCCAAATATTCAATTGGCTGTTTGACAAGACGGTTAAGATGGAAAGATCTACCAAAATGTTCATATTTTTTACATTAAAAAAAATTATAAAATCGTATAAAAGTAGTTTACTATGGATGAGCTTCCTTTTACAAATGCCTTAAATTTTCCGAATGTAATACTAATCTGACATCAAATTGACCTAAAAGAGTTAAAAGTTTCCACGCTGCATGACATGCAGAAGTACACCTGATTAATGGTGCAAGAACCAGCTCAAAGCATCACAGAGGGCAGCAGAACAGATCATTAGAAAGGGGAACTGTAGGTTTAAGTCTTAAGATGTTAGACGGCTCTGAAAGAGGCAGGGCATAAACTAAGACACAACAACAGACAGAAAAAGGCACCTGAGGTTCAAGTAATCCAGGACCACACCACTGGTAGTGTTTATCACTTCATCTATCTATACATCTGTGAAAAAAAAAGGACTGTGGGTTGTAATGACTTTCTTGGAGAAATGTTTCAACCTTAAAATGGGAATAAGGTTGCAGTTGTTAATTTAATACACACTGCCTGGCCAACAGTTCAGCTTGACAGAAAAATGTAGAGTCTCCAATTATAAACTAAAGCTGTTAAAAGTAACAGATAAAGAAGTAAAGCAACTTATTAAAGTCGCAGACAGACTGACAGTGAAGAATATGCTAGGTATTGTAAGAGGGATTAGATTATCGGTCGCTATTAAGGAAAGACACTTAAGATGGAATACATTAAGAAGGTTAAGAGGTATCCATGCTAATAAAACCTTTATATCATCTGAAATAAACTGTGAATGATAATCTAAAGGAACTTAGAAAATGTAATGCAGTTTTACTCCTTTTATAACCCTAAAAAAAACACTGTCAGCTGACTAATTTAATAAACCACAATAAGCTGTGGCCATCAATCACTGTTTCTTTCAAATTGCACAAAAATGTCTCACAGCCACTCGGCGTGGCACAATGCTATGATTCATTGATGCTAGGATTATGAAAGAGATTGGAAAAGTGTTTTCCTGCCTTCAGCTTCTGTTATCAATTCAAGTATTGATTAGAACTCCAATAAAATGAAGTGTTTAAATAACGCAGCTCTAAGTATTTATTTGGCCAGGCAGTGTGCTATTACAAGCACCCCCATGGATGAAGGTATAGTGTTTGTGTATCAAAGTCTTATTGTTTCTCTGTCCATGTTGGAACCACTTGGTCTTCCTCCTCCTGTTTGCTCTGAATGGTATTTTGGTTGTGATGGCTCTTGTGCACGTTGTGGTGCTGCATGCAAAGGTTGGTCAGCCACGGGTGCATCAGCAGTTCAGACGCTTTCAGTCTCTCAACAGGTGCCTTCCTCAGCATGCAGCTAATCAGACACTTTGCCTGTGGGGACAGGCCGCTGGGAAGGCTGAACACGCCGCGGCGGATCTTGGCGAACAGCGCCGCTGGCTGTGTGTCCTGGAAAGGGTATCGTCCGATTAGCATGGTGTACAGGGACACGCCCAGGCTCCAGATGTCTGCGGCGCGACCTGAATAGGAGCCGTTTCCGTTGGTGAGCAGCTCGGGACCAACATAGGCAGGACAGCCGTGTCTGTCTTTGAGAAAGTCTTCGTTGAGGTTACCATGTAGGATGACACAGTCGTTTAGGCCGAGCAGGGCAAGACGAGTCCTGGAAAAAATTAAGAAATAAACTAAACTGTTTGGTTGTTTCTTCTAGGCAGTGTGCAGAATAATTCTGACAGAGTTTAAGCTGCATCTTACCTGTATTGGTCCATAAAGACGAATCGTCTCAGCTTCAGGTCTCTCAGGATGACTCCTTTATGATGACAATGTGCCACAGCACTGAGCATCTGAGCAAACAGACGCCCCGCCTCTTCCTCGTCTAGACGCTTCCTGCTGCGCACATATGCGTGCATGTCGCCATGGTGATCGGGAAGAAAGACGTACAGATTGTCTTGACCGACCACCACATCCTGCAGACCGCAGATGTTGTCGTGTTTACCGATACGTTCATAAGCTGCTAACCGTTCCTGGAAACCGCGCAGAGGTAGAACCTGCAACAAAAAAAAAAAAACAACAACATGCAAATACTTGTAGAACCAAAAATCACTATTGGTTAGATTTTTAAGGATGTCGACATTGTTGCTGCCACTTGATTGTTGTTTTTTTTCCCCCCAGGCTTACCTGACAAGTGTACTGCTTCTGTGTACTTGTGTGCACTGCCCTATAGGTTTCCTCCTTCTCACTGCTTTCTAACAGCAGGTATGCTCCCACTCTGGATGGAGGCTGACTTGGGCTGGACTTGGGTGTCGGGTTTGTTGGTGTGAGGTAGGCTGATAGGCCGTTTGCAGAGTGGGAGGTCTCCAGACGGGCTCGTTTACATTTTAGTAAGTTTTCTTGAGGCTCAGCCAGCAGCCTCTTCAGACACAGCTGACTTCTGGTCGTAGCCACGCCCATTCTCAGGTATTACTGCTGAAAGCAAGTGACATGATTTATTTATTTTTTTACCTATAAACACCAAAAAAATATATCTTTAATGCTGGTATTTCTGAGACGTCTACCACTTTAACTAAACCCGATGTATTGTGTATCTGTCTGTCTGTCTGTATGACATATTCTTTAGAGAAATGTATAATGCATGGAAAATCAGCTTAATATAGCAACCATTTGGCTTTTTAGAATGTTTAGTTAAAACTTTATAGGAAAGGAACAAAATTATATTGTATATATTAGCCACACATTAGCTTAAAGGCTTAATTATAAAGCAAACTGCATTGTCTTAATCCTTTAGCAGCAAACATCCAAAATGTATTTAAAAAATCCAAAATGCGTACTTTCTAAGAAGCAAAGTTTCCATATATTTTTTTTTTTTAATGTTTATCCACTTATTAAATTACTCAATAGGTTTTACACATCCTCTCTTCATTGCACAACAGCACCCTCTTCAGGAGACACTGTGACTTTGCCTCATCCCTACACCAAAACCTCTTCAGTGACATTAGGTAAAGTGATGTATTAGTATCACATCTGACTGTGTTCTGCATCCCTCCTGCTTACATGTTACACAGTCGGTGTCTATACCCTTCCTGATGCAACTTCCTGTAAGCTGACAAGCATACAGCTTTCAGATCGTTGCATCAGAGCAAAACAGTTTATAGTTTAAAAAGCCTCTAAATACAGTCAACACCTACATGCATGCACCACCAGGGTGCGTGTGTGTGTTTGTGTGAGTAAGTTTCTCATAACATGTGGTCACCTTGGTGACACTTTGTGGAAACCGGCTATGGGGTAACACTGCTTTCACTCCTGCTGAAACAACCTGAGTCACAATGTCACTGAGGCAACGTCATCCACCCACTGGTGTGCACACAGCAAATCTGGCCTCGCTTGACACATCTGATTGTGAAACTTGCTCAAAATAAAGCTATGGAGAAATCTCTAGAGAGTTATTCAGAAAAGAAAACCCACACGCAGAAACTCTGCACCATGCAATCTCTCCGTTGGCACCTGATTAATCTCTTTTTTTTGTGTGGTGGGAACCATAAAAATTGCAACCTCATGAGTGAGTTTCCAATGCAACTGAAATCAAAGATTATTATAAAGTATTTTTTTTGTGAAAATGCACAACACCAAGATTAACTGGATTATTTCCGAGCACAAAAATGTTTACTTCCATGTAAAACCATAGGAAATAAAGATGGCAATGCAACAAAAAACAAACAAAATCAGGTGAGATTTATTCAAAGTCCAACTCATATATTTTTACAAAGCTGCTAAGAGGATGCATAATCCTAGATTTAAAAAAAAGGAAGTTTTGTAAAATCTTGGATCAGGTTCATCTGTGTTTAAGGCAACATATTTAAGAAGTTAAAATCCACTGGATATCGATTAAACTGCTTTACTGTAAAAAAAAAAAACAACCACCTCCAACTCTAATCCACGGACAGCAGAACGAAATATCACATCACCGTATAGTTAGTATGTACAATATTACAATCAGAAAGGAGTGGGTTGAATGTTTAACATTTGCATGTTTAGCTGGTAAGGTGGGTGAGCTCTCACTGCCCTGAATGCCACACATGATGTATAATATTTTTTTGGCCTGAGATGCCAAAACCGAAACAAAGTGGTGGAAACACGGTGTAATGGCGAAGGCAGCAATGAGTCATATTCATGTCAGCTAAACCTAAACGGTGACATTTCCTAAAGTATTGCAATTACAGAGTTTCTTAATATTATATAGCTTTATACAAGCTCAAATAAGAAAAACAGTATGATAATAAGTATTACATTTTTAATCATCCTTCTGATTAAGTCACTTACAAATGATAAGGTGTTGTTTTAGGATTGTAGGTAATTAGATATTTTAAATACTTTGTTTTTCCAGTTGTAAAAATAACACTCAAAAAATAAATAAATAAAAAAGGAGACTTTCGGGCTACTTGGAATTTGTATTTAGTTTTTGACAGTCAAAATAATGAGTATGCATTAAAAAGTCTGAGCATCGTTGTTTTCCTACATATCTGTTGACAGGGCAGAATAAAGAAGCTTTAATGTTGCTGTAAATCCAGAACTGTTGTCTTTTCTTAACAGATTCATCTTCCTAACAAAACAAAAAGACTAATATTCGATTTAAACAAGGGAAATTCTGCGTTGGTTTTAAAAAGTCGGGCAAATTTCTTTTAACTTTCTGTTTTGATCCATTCTTTTGAGTTTATTAGACCTACATTTAAATCTAAGTTCATTTTCATAGTGACCACCAGCTCTGATGATCTCAGGTCAGTTTCTTACCTTTAGGATGACTGACCGGTCGGGAGCGCAGGTCAGACCAATAAAAAACACCGTGGAAATGTTTTTTTGGGTCACCTCTCTGTGCTGCAGGGCTGCAAAAAGCAAAGATCTGGAAAGGAGCTTATTATCTTGAAACAGAACTCCGACTGGGACCAGTCGCTGTGGCACTGGGAGAACTGGAGATGACGTCTGCTTCTGTTTTAGTTGCGCAACCTGTCGTTCGCCTGTTAGCTGGTGGTCGTTTGGTTGCCTTTGGAGGTTTAAATTAATAAAATAACATTTAAACGGGGAAGTCCAATAAAAAGGTAGTAAATCCTCAAAGATGAACTTGCTGAGTCTTTGCCGTTACTTCCGGAGCTGAAATTACAAAGTGTGTGTTCAAACCACAGTCCTTTTCTCCGTCTAAGAGCCAAATATTGAATAGGGTTCGTCTGTTAGTATCCCCGTCGCTTTCAGTTGACCCTGGTGCTGGTTCTCCAGAACTTTCAACTGAACAGGAGGCTTTGGATGGCTCCGGGTTTGTTTGGTTTCGTTGCTTCGTCCCGCGGTGTCGTCAACCCGAAGGGGCGGAGCTTCGATGTTGCAATCCACAGCCGGTTGGTCGTCAGACTGCAACAGAGCCGATGTGAGGGGAGTGGGGCATACCTCACACATTTCCGTTTAGAGTCATCGTGGCTTATAACTCGCATTCTAAAATTAACTAACCACGCAGAGTTCCCCAATGAAATCACAACAAATATTATCTGGAGGCAAAATGTCATCATTTCTTTGCGGTTGACCTGATACAGGAGCACTCGTTTTAAAATTTTTATTCTAAAACTTTCGAATGGACAAACGCTGTTATTAAAAGTTGAGAACTGCATCTTAGTTTCCCAAAGAGAGCATGACTATAACGAAGTATTGCATATGACAAAACAATCAAATCCGACATCTTGGTGTCACGTGACCACTAGAGGGCGCTGTTTTGATCGAGAAACGCATGCAGCAGAAATACTGTCGTCATCATGAAAGATATAAAAAAGGTTATGACAGCCACTGGACCCACAAAGTTAAAGAGGATTTAGGTGTTTTAATAATTTAAGAATATAAAATAATCTAAACAAGAAAAGTTAAAAGTGTTGAGTTGCATTTTCAATCATTCGTATCACCAAAATGTGTTTCCATTTGTGCATGAGGGCTACTACCTGTAAGACCTTTACCTTGATGATTACACAAATCTAGCCTCATTTAAAACAAACCACATGTCACTTATTTACCATTTTGTAAAAATATATGAGTACCCCCCAATATTACATCAAACCATTTAATTGAACATGGATATACATTGATTATACTTATTTACTTTGATTGTAGGAGGTTAAAATACATGCAAAAAAATGTTTCCCATGCATACATGGAACTATGAAGAGGGGATAATGGTCTTAAAAAATCAGTTTAATCTAACTTTAAAAGTTGGTATACAGCCTTTCGTGATATAGCGTAAAAGGGGAGATAATTTATTCAAACTGACCAATAACTAGAGATTCTTTATTCTTTCAGGCCATTTAACTTTGTTCCAGCAGTGGAAATGTTGTCCTTCTTACAAATTGTATTCCTAAATTAGTAAAAACATTCTACTGTGGTTCAGAAATGACATAAACATAAAAAGAAAAATGGAATGAGACCATTACCTAAAAGCCCAGCCAGGTCAATTTCCTAAAATTAGCATCTGAGGGCAAAAACTGTTTTGTGCTCTCAGTCTTTCTCATTCTGCAGCTCCACTTGTCCCATTTAGGTTCGATGTTTGGACATGAAAGAGAAAATTACAACCTGAGACATACTCTCTTTGAAGCTGCCACTTCAGAACCTTGTCAACTGAAATTCCCATGTATTATCTCCTGAAAGCTTCTGCTTTAAGCTCTGTTTAGATCCCAATCCCAGGTGTTTGTTGAAGTAAAGCTTTATATTATCTTACTATTGTTATAAATAAAGTGCCCCTACTGGCATATATACTGTATAGGATGACTGGTGGCACACCATTGTGTTGCAGAACAAGGTCCCAGTTTCCAGTCCTGGCTCTTTCTACATAGAGTTTGCATGTTCTCTCAAAGTTCTCCTGCTTCCTCCCACAAACCAAAAACATGAGTGTTAAGTTAACTGGTGTTTCTAAATTGCCCTAAGGTATGAGTTTGTGCTTACATGTTTTGTTTTTTTCTTTGCCCTGCATGTGTCTCTCAGAACCCATCTGTTTTTCTAAAAAAAAAAAATGCTTTTATCTTAAAGAAAAAAAGACTTAAAGACTTTAATGTGTTAACTAGTTTTTGTTCTTGTCTTTTTCCTTTTACCCTTTACACCTTTTCATGGAGACAAATAATTTGAGAAGCTTAAAAAATGAAAGAAAAAATGATCTCTTTAATAACATTAAAAGATAATCATACAGAAGTGAGAATTTGATACATTAAAAGGACAACATTGAATTCAATACATACAGATTTGGGTTTTTTTGTGCTTTAGAAATCTACATTTTATGTATAACAAAACAAAAGAAACAAGAAACATCCTAACATCCTGTAGTTTCGAGAAAAGAATGTGGCTAAATCTTTTAAACAGCCATCTCTGCTTAATTTGTATTCACTGAGACTGATTGTTGACCTCAATCCATCTGTTAAGAACAGACCTTAATCTGCATTCCTGCTGCAGTTGGGGCTCCAGCAGCTTCACCTTGTTAACTCACATTGGTTACCTACTCAACTAAAATGACCAGTTTAGTCATTTTAAGTAATTAACCATCTAAAATATCATTTAAAATAATTCTTTAACATAATGTGTTCATTGCAAATATATTCATGGTGGAAAACAAAATATATTTGTATGATTATATAAAAAATGACATTACAGTAGAATAGAAATGTCTTTATTATCTTTGAGTGGGGACGTTTATCTCAAAAAATGGTAAATGTTCTCATGAGATCAGCCTTGAAAGCATACATCATTCTAATGTTAATACTGCAAATAATTAGGTACATGAATACTTTTCTGATCTATCTAAAGGTAAACAGGAAGTACACACCTTTTATAATCTACCTCAGGGGTCTTCAGTCCTGGTCTTTAAGACCCACGGTCCTAAATGATTTTGGTTTTTTCCTCCCAGAGGAGCTGCTAACCATTTGGATGCCCTAAGAGCAAATGCTTTGTGGTAAATCTCACCAGCTCATAAATCAAGCCCTCCTTAGTCTAGAGAGATTTCAAAAATGTTCCAGTAGAATACCCACTAAAATTGATAGACATCGGGAATTTGGTATTTCACCTCATGTTCAGTTCAGGTAGGCCTGTAAATCAGTTATATTCAACTGCAAATAATGGCAGAAATATCCACAGTTGACTCACAATTATTCGTAAAATAATGTGTTATTTTTTCAAACACTCTCAATTTACCTGTACACAATATTTTGCTGTATTTATATATATTCAATTAAGCATCAAGGTGGAAGAATATACTTTTATGCAATTCTTAACAATATTCCACAAAAAAAATCAATTGCACTTTTACTATACATCCACTAAACATACCCGTATACACGAACTTTCACCCAAGATGATGTGTTTGTCTTCATGGAGAATGATTAATGATGACAACATATTTCATACTGGGAATAAAAAGCAAACAAATAAAGAACCCTGGAAGAAATGCAAAACTGGAGAGTGTAAAGCTGAACTAGAACTCTTCCCATAAAGAGCTATAAAATAATAATAATTTTTGTGCTCTTTTTTCAGATGTAAGATTCAATAGAAGGAATTCATAAGAACCAAATATCCTTAAAAACTGCAGAACTCCTACATTTCACTTTAATATACCAGAATTTTAGAATGTTGTTTTGACTAAATCATTTGTAAATGAGGACAGATGTAACAGGCTGAACATGGGATTTTTTCTCATGTCTCTTTTGTTCCACCTTTATCTTTTTTCATGTTTTCTATTTGTTCAGATAAGTTAATTGTTGCTTCAGTAGTTAATAGCTGCCTGTGAAATGATGCTTTGCTTCTTTCTTTTGTTCTCTGCATTAAAAAATCCAAAGGTTTGTTCCAATTCTCTCCCTTTCAGCACACAAATTAGATGCCGTTGATGAGTGCTTTGAGGGAACAGAGAAGATCCAAATGTATGGAAGAATGTACGTTAACGGATCATTGTAAAAAAAATGAAGAGGAGGAAGTTCATTAATCAGAGTACAAAAAAGTCCCACAGTAACTCTGAAGAAGTTCTACTTTAGCTCAGGTGGAAGAATGTACTAATCTCTTATAAAATATTTTGATTAAAATTCCATCCATCCATCTTCTCCCGCTGCATCCATCAGGGTCACGGTTGGGCCGGTGCCTATCTCCAGCAGACTATGGGCGTAAGACGGGGTACACCCTGGACAGGACACCAGTCTTTCGCAGGGCATCACATAGACACGCAGGAACAATTGAGAGATGCCAGTTAACCTAAGAGTCATGTTTTTGGACTGTGGGAGGAAGCTGGAGTACCTGGAGAGAACCCACGCACGGAGAGAACATGCAAACTCCATGTAGAAAGACCCCAGGATCGAACCCAGAACCTTCTTGGTGCAAGGCAACAGCACTAACCACTGTACCATACAGCCCTAAAAGTGATATGATATAGATAAGACCAATAATTAAGCCTTATAGGACCCCATAGTAAGACTTGGAAACGTCTGTAAACATGTCAGCCTAAAGATGGTAAAAACATCCCATCAAAAGACCTGTCGCCATTATTCAAGCAAAAATGTGTTTTACCAAGTAGGACTAATGCAAATGTGTCTTAAAAGATAATAGAAATGTAAGCTACAATAACTAATTAGCATCAACATTTAAGCATTTTTCTGCTACATTTCTTTAAAAAAAAAAAGGACTTTGCGTTCCCTTTTCTCTGCGACTTATCCAACAACAATAACAAAAACTAAAATAAATATTTAAATATACAGTATGTGCTATTTAAGGAATTTTGAAGGATTTACTGCATTTAGGGTTATCTTAAACCTCAATCTTTGATAGACCATGCATCAGTCTGGTTTAATATATCTCCAGCCAGCGGCGTTGGTTGAAATCAAATATATAAAATTCTGATTTATTAGCCAATATCATGTGAGTGAGTAATTTTTCAGACTTTGGTTTTAGAGTCCACATATAAACTTTGGAGGAATTAAAATAAAAGCTCAAAAGAAAAACTATATACACATATATATCATACTACTCCATGTATATACAAAACATATTGGGTAAAGTTATTACATTGACTCTTGACCTTTTAAGCAGAAATGGCTTATGGGCGCTAAACAAAGCACATATTAATCAAATAGTGTGAAAAGTAAGCTACTTTAGTTTGTTTGTAGGTTATATTTGATTTACCAGATCTCAGAGGATATGACCCAGATAAGCTGGAAGCAATATTTTTCTTTAATTATTTCTCCATAGTAAAAGCCCCACATTAGTGTCAGAATGTTCAGAAGATGCGAAATTTGAGTAAATTGGGTCTCTCAAGGATTCTTTGATGCAAAACAAAATATACTGAAGCTTGGTTCTTAATTTATGCTTCCCATGAGATTTCGTAAATCCTTTACATGGGCCCTTCAGGGAACACCATGTAACACGGTAACAGGAAAAACCCGTCGTTATTTAACCTTATTTCTCTGGTTAAACATTATTTTCTCAGGACGCTTGAACCGATAACTTTCATAGAAAAGAACAGCTGTAATAATGACCACTCCCATTTTCCTGCAGGCATGTAGACTTTCATGCTCTACTGCAAAGAAATATGAAATCTTAGCTGGTATGAATCAGAGTGTCTTTTCAGGCATGTAAACCTTTTTCTTTGAGCCGACGTTGTGAAATTGTGATAAAAATGGATCTTAAAGACTTCAAAGTAGCTTTAATGATTCACGTGGATAGATATGTCTGCACACAAAACATAACAAAAATTGGTTTAAAAAAAAACAAACAAAAGAAAATGGTATAAAACTAAAACATGTCTTCAGCTTCAGCACATGTTTCTACAGATATTTTCTCTGCAGCTAACATCAGAGGACTGACTGTGCTCCGCTGCTCATTTCCAGTATTTATACAGCTTAACAGCTCTGTGGAAACTGAACCTGCTATCTCATTTAGATTCAGTGGGCCTAATGTAAATGAAATCTGTTTACTGTACACCATTTGCACTTAATACTTGGTTGAGGCCTTGTTTGCATGAATTTACAAAACAGGTTTCTATCAATGTTGCATGAATTACGACATCAGTTTGAGCTGGAATGGAGCTCAGCAACCTATGGTTCTGCTCAAGCGTTAGGCAAGACCCGGTCGCTTTAATGGCATTTTTGAAACCGGAGTTTCTCATTTTCCTTTCTGTGCGGTGGTTACGTCAGAACAGTTTTCTTGTCAATGAAACACAAGTATATGTTAAGTGTATAATATATTTGGCAATGTGTGCAGCTGACTGATATCTTTCAGAAAAAGTAAATTGTTTTTTTTCCCATAAGGTTTGCTAAGAGAGTAGTGCATGAAGTTCCTAAAAATCTCCTGACTGGTTGATGGTTCTTTGGGTTTGAGAGTTTTTAAAAGAACCAAAATCATCACTGACTGAGAAAAGTTCTGCTGTGACATTTCTGGTATTTGGAGGACTTTCTCAATTTAATGTTAATCTTTTTGTCTATAGTACTAAAGTCACCATGAGTTTTAGAAGTTTTTCTAGTAAATGTTTTTCTCTGTTTGTTATAATCATTTTGAAAATATAATATTTATTTTTTTCTTTTTTTTCTGTTGCAGGCTGAGGTTACTTGCAAAAGTGTGCAGAAGTTTCTAAATTCTTCTCTACTTAAAGACTTGGAGCGTCAACATCTTTTTAGGGAAACTTTAAAAATATGTTGTTGCTGAAGGCAAAAAAGAAGCACAAAGCTCCAAAACAACAACAACAAAAAAGAGCATCTCAGGATAGTAAAAACATCTAGAGATTTGTTCAATCCCTGTTTTTCTTCTTCGAAAAGTAAGATTCCAACATCAGTACAGGAAGTTGTTCTGAACTTTTTTCCTTGAGTTGCTACTGCAGGAAATAGCCTAAATTGACGCAGTATTATTTTTTTATGAGAGCAGATACCCCACTGTTCAGCTTTAAAGAAATCCATATATTTGAAGGTGATGCAATGTCGAACTGTATGACATTAAAGCGATATTCTGGCTTCAGATGCACACTGTTGCTCTACACGGACTAAAACGGATAATATCTGACAATTTGTTCCTCGGCTGAGTCAATGCTGAGCTGTAAACCTGTTAGTGTTCGTCTTTGTTTCAGCAAATCAAAGAAAAGTTATTGCGTGAAGTATTTGACACACCTGAAGAACGCATAAATAATAAAAAAAAAATGTTCTTTTTGTTTTTATTAATCATTTGAAAATATTTACCAATACATTTTCATGCAATTCGTTCTCAATTTGCAGCCTGCATGAGGCGAACAAAGACGCACATGTAGGTGAACTTGTCCTTTAATCCCTGCAGGATTTACAGACAGACATCTGTTTCTGCACAGGTAACACGGTCACATCTTCATTACACTGATTTCCTGTGTGTGTGTGCGTGCTGACCTCTGGCCTTTTGCATCTGTGTGTCTGTGTGTGTGTGTGTGTGTGACAGACTATCTATGCTGATTCAAAGTGACAAGCGAGGAGCTTTACTGACCTGGTTACACACTCACACAACACACACACTTTTGCAGCAGGTTATCTCCACATGGTTAGCGTGTTTTTACGCCACATGATGAAATATTGAAGAAATAGAGTAGGAGGAACACAGTGCGTGTATGTATGTGTGCTTGTTAAACTTTACTGTCTCTTTCATAACCGATGTGATGAAATCAGAGGCCAAGTGTCTGACTCAACTACGGCCTGCCACGGGAACACACGCTTACTGGGAGCAACGCTCGCATTGTACACACGCACAATCAGTACACACATATTTGTTCACATTCTTCTTACACGTGCTGCCCTCCTTCTCAGGGTTATCAGCAGCTTTGCACCTGTGCTGCTGACACCAAGACGTTTTGATCTCCACCTGAGTCTGCAGTCTGTCGCTCTTTGTGTGTGTGTGTGTGTGTGTTGGTACAGCTTTAAAGCTTCTGCGGATCAACGTGCTGTCTGGTTCGGAATCTGTTCTGGTGGTCTCTTTCTGCTCCTCTCTGTGTTTCGCCTCAGGGCATCCTGATCCGTTCAGCCTCAGGGAAACACTCAGTTTAAAGTTTGGCTAACAGTGGGAGTTTAAGAGACTGTTAAAGCCCCGGGGTAGGTAAACGATGAAACACCCTTGAGCATGTTCTGCGCCTGGGCCCGCTCGCTCTGTGGTCTGTGCTAAGTGCTGATTATTTCTGGTAGCTTTGTTCATATTCAGGAGGTGAAGTAATCATACAGGTGAACTTTCCTTAAGCTCATCTGTTTCTCTTTAAATCCATATTTTCCCATGCCTCACATGACATTATGTCAAACAACTTGTAATAGGACTATAATTACGCCCCTAGGAAACACATGTTTATGACCCCAACTCTACTTGAAACGCTTTATTACATATTCCTATGGAGATTAAAAGATGAAGTATGTTTACTTTTTTTTTACCATTCAGCATTTAAATGATAAATAATTTTATTGTATTGTTTTGATTTGTTGTCCTTTTAAGTTTCCTATTTGCCTAAACTGGAGTTCATTTAAGTGTTTTGCGGTTAGTTTGTTTAACCTTCGTACTAGTGTGTGTGTGCAAGAAAGAGTCATGCATGTCTTTCATGTGTTTTTATCAGTTATGCATCTCTTTCCAGATATGGCTCTTGAAGAAAATATAAAGAATGTTCAATGAAGTTGAGAATCAGAGAACAATGACTGCAGCCAAAATTATATATATAAAATTATATATATAAATTATATAAATATAT
>JAUZNJ010029667.1:0-15279 GCA_034780135.1 Jordanella pulchra
ATATGAGGTAGAATGGATGAATTAAGACAAAAGACAACTAAAAGCAGTTCATGATCAATCATGCCTTCTCAATTCATGTTTGTAAAGGAACATATTTTCTCTCCTGTATCTCGGCAGTTTTATGATGTAATCTCCCTGCCTGTTTCATACCTATAATGTGGTATTTAAAGCAAAATCTTATGCTTTAATATCCATCGGTGTTGTTAGTTTCACACTATAGGTATTATTCTCATTTTGTAAATGTCACACAGTCTTGTCTGTGTTTGGTTACAAATTCGTAGCAGACTGCCAGACTTCATGGACCTTTTCCTCTTAATGAGTGTGATTCCCTATGTTACAGTGACTGCTTTCATTAAAAATATCTCATCGACTTATTGAATAAGAGAGCCCCGGACGGTGCTGGAACTGTACATGTCAGCCCTGTGGCACGACGAGCTTTGTATTCTTAACCAAACTTGTGTCTTTTATGCTAAATGTCACAGCTACTCAGAGAAGAGGTGACAGAGAGTTTGAGTGTAGCAGCTGTATGAGTTAATCACACTTAGAAGAAGAGATGGTAAAAGGTTTTCAAGAAAAATAATTTTACGCTAGAAATTGAAATAACGTCATGGTGATTTCTTTTAGCAACATATTTAAATGTCAAGAGTCTGATGCATTTTCTTTGGCAAAACCTCTTTACATTTTCTGCAGATTTTATGAAACATATTTCCTGTTCTTGCAATATTTTTGGCCAACAATATCCAATCCCTTAAATACAATCACAGTTGTCTTGATTTATCTAGAATGTTTCCATCACTGGCTGTCTGATTAGAGTAGAGCCTTTTGGAACTTCAGAAATGTTTGGCACCTTTTTTGCTAAAAACCTACAGGCAGTGGCAAAATATATTTTTGTGCTGTTTTTCTTTTCTTTTTATGGCGACTCATTGAGATTTTTTCCTCCCCAGGTAACATCAGCAGGAACTGCACAGCTGCCGGCTGGTCGGATGTTTTCCCAAACATAAGCAGCGTCTGTGGGTTCGACACAAGCCAGGAGAAGGTAACATTCTTTTTCTGTGTATGTTTTACCTTTGAATAAAAGAAAAGACATTCCCACCTCACCTCGAATGGAGCTAGACTGTAATTGTGACAGGAAGCTGTAACATCATCCAGACCATTAGTGACCTCAAATCGACAAACCCTGCAGGGTTAGTTGTTAATTAACACCGGTTAGTGGTAGGAAACTAGATCGTTAAAAGGTCAATATACCCAACAGTAGTGTGATACATGTGAGCAATATGTGCTTGTCTGTGCTTGCTGTGTCAGTTGGGTTTCAGCATCAATAAATAAAACCATTTGCTTTCCCTAATGCATGAAATTGCTGTTAAGTTGTTCATACTGTTGGATACTGATTGACAGGATGGAACTATTCTAATACTATAGATCTTTGCCAATTTTTAAATAACAATAAAAGGATGTTCCTCACAAACTGGATCGGTATAGAAAGGAAACATATTGAAACTTTTTTTTTCTTTTTCCGCATCTGTCAGAACGAGTCAACAGCCAAACAAAAAAAAAAAACTAATTAATCTACATATTTCAAGATATCTTGAAATGTAACATAAAAGAGTTTGCATCAGGAAATGCATTTAATGCTGTGCTTTAGACATTTAATTTACGGTGTATTCATCCTTTACCCCACTTGACCTTTAATGAACTGTTCAGGTTAAGAAAGTGAAAAGGCTGCGGCAGATAATTATGACAGCCCCTTCAGTTTGAAGGCAGTGTGTCACTATCATCAGATGTGTTTCCCTTCTGATTTATATGTTAATAAATCCTGCAAATCCACCTTTCTACAACAGCAGCATTCATTAATGATGATCCTATGCTGGTGATGGAGTTAGACTGTGGCACAGCCAACACCAGAGATTTCTTAATGATGACCATCACTTTGCTTTCCTGAACTCTATTCTTTCTCGTACTTTCCTGAGAGACATCTCCAAGTTTCTTACTTTGTTTCTGACTCTGGCTTTAAAATATTAACCCTTGTCACCTTGGGAGTCTTGTTCTCCCTTGTCTCAAGAATATTGACCTCTGGAGCGACTTTCAGAGCCATCTCCATAGTTACCATTATGGGTCTTAGTGGGTCACATATTCAAACTAATGCCATCGGGTTCTTTCAGTTCTGTCAACGTCAGTCTTTATCAAAAGACTGTTCTCATGTTCCCAGTGATGTCAAGGTCATCTTGGCTATACTACTTCCTTTATTTACAAATTAATAAGGTCCAGTTATGACTGAGAAGAAGGCTTCTTGCATCTTCTTCTCCATCAGGAAACAATTCATGGTTCTAGTTATATTCGAATCTCCCTCGTGAACTGTCTGCCTTAAACCGCCTAACACAATGCCAGTGGATCAGATACCAAATGATGAGATAATAATGCCCAAATCTTTCTTCCTATTTACAATAGCTATTCCACATTAATGGTATTGAGCAGGATAATTTAGATATGCCAGGAGTAGTCAGGAGTTTCATGCCTTCCCGTGGAGGTACTTTGGGTATTTCCCTTTAAAAGGACTCAGAAAAAAATCAGAACTCAGTAAACGCATTACGTCATATCACTTCTGCCCTAGGAAACATTCAATTTGTATATAGTTTTTAAGTTGAATAAGTGACATCAGCTTGTATACAAACACCTGTGGACATCTTGAGAGACAGAGCATTTCCAAAAGAAAGTGACAATGCTGCAACTATTGAGAACATATACAGTTCTCTCGAACTTTTAGATGTGTCTCTCTGTCAACACACCTAAATAAAATACTTCAATCATTAGCAAGACTGTAGATATTTACTGGACCTGGAGGACATAGTGTATCCATAATCAGGTCATAAAAGTCAGAGGACAATCAGATACTGCTCTTGCTCTACCATATGTGCAGCACTAGAATAAAAAAACAGCTCAAAACTACATTTGAATGAATTCAAATGACAAACACATTAGCAGCTGTGAGTACCATAGCCTGGGGTTCAAATAAGTTTTCTTTATTTGGTTCTTCTGTGGTTTATTTCAGCTAACTGTTCTAGTATTCAGAGATGCCCAAAGCATGCCATAACAAGGGTTTACAGATTTGTTGTCTTTTCTTCTTCACTTAATTAATTCTCTAAAGATTGTTCTACAGTCTTAATTGTTTCATTCATTGTTTTTTGTTGTTTTTGTTACTTTTTTTAGACTCCATCTTTCTCCCGCTCTCTGTGGAAATGCATGGAAATGTGGGTGGATTAAAGTAAAAATCTGGTAGTGTACAGTAACAGCATCCAGCTTGGGTGAAATACTGTGAGGGTCTCCATCACATTTATTACTAAATCTAAGTGGGTGTGCCATCGGAGGGCCTGCTAATGCTCTGTTCAGATATTTAAAAGTGTATACTATGTGCCTCCCGCTGCAGAGATCTACAGTTAACGAGATTTCTGATAATGAACAAACTTCATCTCACTTAATTCAGTTCAAGGGAACTGATTGCTCATGTAATAGCATATTTAACATTTTAACTTGAGTTCTGATATCTCGATCTACTTTAATTAGGCTTACTGACAAAGAGACAGACCCTTGATGAAGATGAAAAGAAATGTGTAATATGTTTTATTATTTTAATTCAATTCTTGTAGTTGGTTTGCAGTCTGCTGAGTCTTAACATTTTAATGCAGGTCAAAATACTTTCCAGTCAATTTATTTTGGTTGATTTTAAATAACTCCAATTCAAAACCCGACTTGAAATCACTTTTTATTTATGAATATAAGTTAACCTTATAGGCTGTTTCAAATGTCCTTACATGTAATCAAATTCTAACATAGCTATAGGACCATGCAGAAGTTCTTTCTGCACGTCCTCCAGGTCTGATGCCATGGGAATTTCCTTTAAAAGGTAGATCCACCAACTTCGTTCCTTCATACCACAAGCTCTGATCTCCAGTCTGCAACCTTCTCTGTTGCTAAAAGTGCTGTCTTTCTTTCCCTTGTGTGTCTCTGGTCATTTTGCAACACTGACTTATTCCAATTCCACTTTTAGTGCTTTTGTTGTGACCGGGGCAAACTGCTTGCTACTATCTACCCACCGTCAGTTCTTGATGGCCACACAACATGAAAGCACCTATTTTAGCATTCTTTTCTCTCACAGAACTTGTATTTATATAGCGACAACAGAAAAATAAAAAACAATCATTTTTAATGAGGAGAAATCACTAGCAGACCTACTTTTGATATTAAAGAAAATTAAAGAGCTGATGATAGGTCTTTAATTAGCTCTATCTGGGGAAGAAGCACAGCTAAATATGAAACCTCTAAACCAAATGTAAAAACTACTGAATGAAGAGCAGTAAAAAGTTGCAGTTGTAACTACAATTCTTGTTATTTGTGAAGGAGAGATGTAACAGTAAACACAAAAAGAGTCAAGTGTATTATCTATTCAAAGAAAACAGAGTTAAAGGCTTTGGTTTTTCCAATTAGGGGTTTTTATGTGTGAGAAGCATAAAGAGAACACTTTTGATCCCTCTTAATATCCATCTGAATTCTCTCTGCTGCATTTTAAATAAGCTCAATGCATTTGAAATAAAAAAAAGCTTTTCTTTAAACACAGCTACAAAAAGATTTAACTGAAATTTGTCCGGCAGTTTGCTCAGATTCATGAATCTCCTCACTTGGATGCGACTATCTGGAGGTTTTTCCAGATCCTCTATCCTCTATTACTCTATGTTTGTTATGCTTATAATACTGTGAATTCACTGTAATGCTTGTGGTGTAGAGCCAAGGAAGAATATTTTCTGCTATCATAGGGTCTAATGGGGATCCTTAGATAAACTAATCTTAACCAAATCTCAGATCTGGAGCCTCAGAATATGTTTAGAAATGTTGTCAGGTAGGAGGATGTTTGGGATACTTTCTGAACATTTCATCACACATGGGAAAGTGAAAAGGTGGTTCAATTTCAAATAATGAAACTAGTTTACCAGCAGATGAGTAGAACACCTGCATATCATCACTATAGACATCATTTTCTCATTCAATTCATATAAATGAGTCGGATCAGATATAGAAGCATTTTGTTTTTGCTTGCAGGTTCGCTCATGGTTGCAGCATTTCCTTTTTGCAAATGTTAGAAGGTTTTTGCTTCTTTTTCACTCGCTGCAGAATCTTTTGTTTTTTTGCATTTTATGTTGCTCTTGTTTTTGTGTGTTTTACAGTTTGTGTCGCATGTTTTTTCATCATCTAGTGCGTTTATACTGTAAATATGGTCCCAGCAGGGTCACACAGCAGAGCAGCGGGGAGGAGTAGCAGTCGACACGAGGGATGTTTTTAGGACTAAAGAAACACTGGTTTGAAATTTGTTTGAATATGTAATGAAGCCATTATTTCAATATGCCACATGTACTTACTTTTTAGACTCAAAGTCGATGTTTTATGAATTTAATTTCATTAAAAGCAAAAGAAAGCATTAAAAGTTTGTTAATGTCTAATTTTAATCTTCAAGTGTTCCAACATATATAATAAAGGCATGCTATGTTCATGCTTTGCAATTCTGTATATTAGTAAAACAATTTATGAAATCGTTATAACAAATTAGATTTTTATTCTTCATCGTACAGATTTAAACAAAACAAAATCTAGATCAAAAAACAGCAACAAATTTGAAATGTTATAATAATGATGTGCTAATTATGCTGTGCAGCTGCAAAATTCGAATGTCCTTTCTTGATGAACAGAGCTTATTTCTGACTTTTTTATATACTTATCTAGTTTCTTATTAACATGTTGAGTTTTTTTTACATTAAATGCAGTGAAACACATGGTGATAACATCGCCCTATAAGGTTCAGGACCTCTGACATGATTTCTCCAGTGAATTCAGATGTGTTTTATTTGTCATTATTTACCAAAAACAATCCATTTTTCTTTTCACAATCTTTTAAAAATCTTCAGTACAATTTCTGGTTTATTGTGTTGGTTGTTTGGCCCCTGTTGAGGTGTTACAGTAGTTGTTCTCCTCTGCTTTTAGAGCTGTGGTTCATTTATGACCCCTACCTCTCTCTGAATCATCACTGTGCTTATCTGTCTTCCAGCCCGTTTATGCTCCGTGTCTTGCTTGATTCAGCTTCCATGTTGACACTCAACAAGTCAAACAAAACATCTCAGACAATAATAGTCGTCTAGCGGAGAAAATTGCACAATCTTTGCTGTGAAGTCTCTCAGGACAAAAGGAGACAAGAGCACAGTCACAGAATGTTTTCACACATTTTGTTTATACCGCAACAAATAAAAAATATTCATGCAAAAGCGTGAAAAGCTATCCAAAGATACATTGAAAACTGATGCACCTTGTTGTCAGGACTTTAAGGCTTCTTAATCTCCTCATGACAAAATAAACACTGACTAAAATTTCAATAACTTTCATTCCTTGGATGGATGGATGGATGGATGGATGGATGGATGGATGGATGGATGGATGGATGGACGGACGGACGGACGGACGGACGGACGGACGGACGGACGGACGGACGGATGGATGGATGGATGGATGGAATTAGCGTTTTTAAAACAGGGGAAGAAAAAAAAAACAGTTTTCTAATTAACAGTGATGTGAACATTTGTCTTCCTTGTGTTTTTCTTTTCCTTTTTATCCTAGAACACAATCAAGTTAATGAGGCTCTCCAGCTCACAAAACAAAAACATCTCTTTGCATGAGATCTGCAGTGAAAAGCGATAAGTATCCTGATAAAAGAAATTACTTGAAAGACCTGAGAAACAGGCAGTTATTTTTTTTTTTCACCGCTGCACACTTCTGACATTTTTTTTCTCTTCACATTTAAGAGTTTCAGCCACAAAGTGCTGCACAGTGGGATGTTCTGGAACTGTCTTTTCTCCCAGTCGTCTGCTTTCCTCCTACAGTGCTAATTCATGCTTGTTAGGGTTAATTGGTTTTAGGAGTGAGTGTGTGCTGCTGTTGGTCACATGCTGGGAAGTTCTAATAACAAGTGAGCAGCAAATGTAAAAAAGATTACATGAAAATTCTCCTTGCTAAAAAGAAAATTGAAAAGTGTAACATTTTCCTATGTATAGGCTTAATTCATGTAATACCGCATGGTTGACATTCTCAGATAAATGTTTTTTTTTTTATGTCAGAAGTGAACAGTTGTATTCCAACTAGATAAATTAGGGTATTTAATACTTACACCACTACTACTTGATGCCAGCTGTAGTAGTTGTGTAGTGTTAAATATCTTATCCCTTTAGACAGTGAACAGAATCGGGTTGCTTCCTGTCAAGAGGAGTGACAGCTGCTCTGAATAAAGGTTGTCACTTAGGTGCCTGAAGGACCACCAGCGATGTCAAGAGATTATTTCCATCTTCGTCGTGTGGTTCAGGAATCTCTCTCTGCATCAGCAGTTCAGCTTCTGTCACAGCAATAAAAAGAAGTCAAAATAAAACGCATAATCTTACCCCGGATCTGAGCATGCATTTATTCTTCATGTTATCGTACCCGTTATGTTGCATTTGTAATTATTTTGTGGTTTGAATTTATTTTTGATAACTAACTTTGGGTAATCTCTAGATCCCTGGGGTTCAGACTTTTTGGCCAAAACCCTGATAATGAAAGTACTTGCAGGGCCACACAGGAAAAAACATTTGAGATCCATAAAATAATGTACTTGTAAGTTTTTTATACTGTTACATTGCTGCAAAAAACCAAGCATGTGATATTTGAATACAGCAAAAAAGGAAGCCTGATTTATTTCAAAAAAGTTTTATAAATCATTTTAGATCCAAAACCTAAAGCATTTGTTGAATGAAGACATACGTCTAACTATTATTGGGAAGTTTATTATCTAGACTCTTGATTTTCACATTTTTTTCTCTGGATTACTAATTAAAATACAATTGCATGAGGTTTTTTATATACATTGACATTCAAATCAAAATGAACACTGTGATGTTGTTTATTAGATAGAAATTTATAGTACATCAAAAAAATCACATTATCTGATGATTGAAACTTGTCATTAAAGTTTTAATCCTTAGACATTCAAACAGTAAACATCTCTATCAATCACTTATGCCAATGGGTCAAATAAGTACCTTTCTAGTTTCTGGGATCACACAAAATCAAAGAAAGAGCCACTATTGGCCCCTGATCCACTCTTTTGTACACCATAGATGAATGTAAAGGAGTTTTGATGATCTTGCATATCTACTAGCAGCAGCTCTCTCTGTCATGTATCATGTATGAGTCACAACATGTTAACCATTTTTTGAGAAAACAGAAGAATTTTCTCCACATTTTGAATTTATCACCAACATAAGTTACCAACTGTTTTTCAATACGATACATCATTATTGTGATGAATTCTATGTTGTTCTGACTGATTTTTCTGACTGACCTTGTTTCGGTGTCTTCCTCCTCACACGTACGACATCTCAGCCGTGAAATCAACCTTCTGCTCTCCACTCTGCTCCTGATTTCAGCTCGTTTGTTGTATAACTGCAGCTTTCTCCTGTTCACTTGTTTAGCGTGTATTGGGTCACAAATGGCACAGCTGAATTGCCTATTGTGCTGTCCTCTCTTGTTCACTTCTCTCCGTGGATCCCTTGCTCTCCCTGCCTCCCGCTTCATGTCACTGTGTCCTGGTCTTCTCTCGGTTAATTTAAGCTAAATTCATTGGGCTGTATGCAGGCTAGCTCAATAGACTCAGGGCAATAGCTAAAACAGGCAGCAGTGATCTAATAATGTTGCAGTTGGTAATCCTTAAGCTTCTCATACTGCTTGTTGTTTAAACTATTTGCTGTTTAGTGGTTTTATAAGTTGTGCAGAAGACAAAATGATTAGTGGTCAAATAACTCTGACATTATTTGAAATCTGATATCTGATATGTCTTTTCTTTGTGCCTCGGGTCTTTATCTAAAGCTGAGATAATGGAAAGTAAAGCTAATGACCAACAGCATTGTTTTTGTTCTTAAAAACACACTTTCAGGATGGCAAGCTCCAGCTATTAGGTTGACGTCACCTAAATTTTCCAGTATTTCTCCTTAATACTGTTTGTCGTCAGTGTATCAACCTCCCAGACCACATCATAGTTTATCTTTCTTTTTTTTTATTCTGCTTTTCTTTTACTTTGGGTCTCTTGTCTAATTCATGAAAAGCACTTTGAATTGTCCTTGTAATGAATTGTTTTATAAAAATAAACTTGCCTTGCTTAAACCCCACTATCAGACCGAAGTATACAGTTTAAGTTAAAATTTAAGCCGTGTTTGGAAGTATTCAGCATGTTGGATATTTACCAGTTTTCAGTGAGAAATGCTAAAACATAAACATTACATTTATTTAAATGATTTGGGGCAACTAGTATTTGTGTGACATGCTGTTCTTGTTAGTTCCGATTCTGCTACATATATATTTGTATTTTATCTTTCTATAATATGTATAATACATGTTAGTAACTGTTTTGTTTGGTTTTACTGAAGCAGTTCAAAAGTGTGCAAGGAGAATGTTAAAAGAAATATATATCACCAACATCTGCTGCTGTGAAAAAAGAAAATATTTGTGAAATATATCATTAACATCAAAGCTTCACAAGATTCAACACTATGTTCTCAACAGGTGGACTAGTGATTCAACTAATATTAATATGATGGTAAATGTATTTCTGTTTGCAGCTTGGCTTTTACGTGGTTGTTCAGACATTGTACACGCTGGGCCACAGTTTGTCTCTGATCGCCCTGACCACAGGGAGCGCCATCCTCTGTCTGTTCCGGTAAGACCAGATAATTTCATATGTTCACAGCTAAACCTTAGATGCATTTCTACAATCCATGCATCACTTATAGTTGGATTAATCAGTCGTATGTGTGTATTAGAAAAGTTTACGGTAAACTAGCTCCACAGGGATCTTGGTCTTGGAAAGAAACAGAACACAAGCAGACGAGCTCTGAGCCAGTTTTCATGTCAAAGGGAAGAAAGAGAGCAGATACACTTAGTCACAGTAAAAGCTGAACCCATAGCTATGTCTAGGAGAGAAACAGGACTGAGCACTAAAAAAACGGCCCAACTCTGTCATTTGTAATTGACAGCAATAGCCCTACTCATATTTCTCTCCGGGTTGGTTTCTTGAACACCAACAAAACACCTGAACAAAAACAGATGGGAAAAGGGAGGGAGAACATAAAGTCAGGGGTTGAACCAACAAAAATTCTGCAGAATGGGAGAATAAAGATAGAACGAAGCAGAAAAATGGAGGATAAACAATGACATCAAAGTCAGTTTCCCAGACTTGGGAAAAAAAGAGTTTCATCTCTTTGTGGACCATGAGTCTGTGGAATAAAGCAAATCAATCAACCTTCCTAATATGTGAAGGTCATTCGCTTCCAGGGTTTGATGCAATCAGGTCTTTGACCCTTCTTTGTTGTTAAGCAACAGAATGTTTTGAATCAGTACAATATCTGAGTAATCTGAACCACTGCTAAAAACAGGAGGAGCTTGCTTTGATGGCTTCGTAAAAGAGCAACTGCTCTGTTTTGGCAGAGCTTAAGGTTAAATACAACCTTGGTTGCATTGAGGATCATGCCAGTTTTAGTGTGGTATAAAGGCAAGCATCACCATGTTTGTTTATTTTTCATGCAGGCTTTGTCAATAACTCGTGTTGCCACTGAAGCTATAATTTAAGGCCTAGCTATATATTGGTGAAAGGCTAATTTAAATATGTCAGGAAATTGTCCAGCTGGCAAAACAATAGACATGTATGATTTCTTTGACCTTTTGTCTAAATGCAACACTTCTCTTTAAACATAAATTTAAAAATAACAATTTTGCACAGAAAAGTTGCCCCTAAGCATGATGAAGTAATCTCACCCCAATCAAGGTCTTTGCAAATTGATAATCAAGACCTCTGAATAATTTGGAGCCATTCTAATTATCTCCTTCAACACACCTTTGGCTAATAATTTGCCCTTTGCCGTTGTCTTTGTTCCCTTTTCTTTGTCAACATCCTTTTTTTTAAACCTCAGCTTGTCTTCTGTTCACTTTATATTCGTTACAGTTTGCAATAAAAAAAATGGCTTTGAAAACAATATTTTGAAACATTTTTGGTAAATTCTGCCAAAGATTAAAGCCTCATTTTATGATTTTAAAAATATTTCCTTTCAAACTCTGCACTGAAGTCTTAGGCAATTTATTTGTCCTTCCATGTACTAATTGGCAGATCAATAAAGCCTGAGGAGAAGCTCCCAGTGAGTTTAATTGGATTTTAAATGAGCAAGCTCTGACTCAGGGACTTATGGATCACATTTGCATGTCACAGCTTTCTCAAATTGTCCTTGGCAGAAAGTGTTTATTTCTGCCTGTCAAAATAATTTGTGTTATTAAACAAAAAAAAAAAAAAAAGTTGTTGAAAAAATGTCAATTTTTCATTTCATTTTTTAGGTCATTTTTTATGATTAAGGGAAAAATAATTAACCTCAAAAGAATTTAAATGAAAAGATTTTTGGACGAATAATAAACTTTAAGATCTATATAAAACATGTAAGTGCTAACATTAGAGGTAAACTTTTGCATTCAACAAATGATTCTTTATATAGACAGTATTTTGTGGTCATGCACCTTTCAACAGGAGGCTCCACTGCACCAGGAATTACATCCATCTCAACCTCTTCATCTCCTTCATCCTGAGAGCTGTGGCCGTGCTCGTCAAAGATGCCATCCTCTTCAACCGAAGCTCGCAGTGCTCCAACCAGCCGTCTCTGGTGAGGTCACAGGTCCTCCACCTCCTCAGCCAGGAAAAGCATGAGTCAGTCTATAATTTAGGGTTTTTTCAGTGGAACATTTACAGTAGATAAAAATAACGTAATACCATTGTTTATAGGGAGAATGTAAATTTGGAAAAGTTGTTAGTTGGAAACAAAACAAATTATATCAGAACTACATCACTTTGACTCAGTGGTATGTCTCAGACCATCATGATACAAAGGTTGTGGAGAGGAATTTGTCATTAAACTTAAAAAGTAAGAGGCTGATCATCCCTTTCATTCAGAGGAGTTGCTGTTCTTCACACCAAAGCCATAAAAGAACAGCTGTTAGAAAATGTCAGATAGAAGCTGAAGGTAAACCTGCTTCCATAGATTATGCTGTGAAGAATGGTGACCCTTGAGTTCACTGCATAGCACTGTGTTTGATTGGCATTCTGCTGATTGCTGTAAAGTGTGCTCTATAAATAAACTTGAACACTATAAGGAAAACCATTCTGGTATATAATCCATGTCTTCCATTATCAGTTCATATTTACAACTAGTTTATGCTTTGCACCAAAAACTTATGATGCTTGATCTCATTCTTTCTGAAAATGGCATGTTTTTGATTGGGCTTCTTCAATTAAAGCCCTCAAGGTCTGATGTCCTGGACATTTTTTATTGTATTTCTGCTTCCAGACCTGAATTGAATTGCTGAATCACCTCCTCGGCATGCAGTGTACTTCTCTAGAGTTTTGCTTCTCACCTGATTATTTGATTATTGAAGGTTTGTTGATGCAGAGGTTGAAGGACACCAACTGTTGAGGACCAGAATTGAGAAAGTCTGTTTTAGAATCTGTGTAACTTTACTCTAGATTTAGTAAATGAATAATTTGATCACAATAAATCTGATTAATTGTTTCAGACATACTTTCAAAATGCATCTTTTTATCTGAAAACACTCTTCAGAATCACTTTCAGAAAGTGGAGATATAAAAGAAAATATTGCTTATACTGTTATTTCAATCCATGCATCCTGAAATGATGCAGTGCTGATGTGCTTATATAAATATGTCTATGGTCCTTTGAAAGTGAGTATTTGTCTAAAACTCAGATTTTAAACATCAAAAACACTTGAGACTTAAAAGGTGATCAAAGAAAAAGGTGAATCCAACTGATATAGTAACCTGATGCACCGTGGATTCTGGGTTATGCTGTCCATTCCATATTCAGGCAAGCAGGTCACAGGCTTCACAGGATTCTGCTGCTTCTTCTGCTCTGATTCCTGCAACTGTTCTCTCCCTGATTGACTGACAGACCGACAACTGACTGATTGGACAGACTGGTGACTGACTGACTGACTGGCTGGTAAAAAAAACAAAAAAAACATATAACCACCCACGTATATAATTACCTACCTAAAACCTACCTATTTATACAATGAAAACACCAAATCCAAAACTGAAATCAATTAACTAGTTAAGTGATTTACTGACCAAAGAATATTTACAATAAAAGTTTTATTTTAGATTAAAAAAGATCAACCAAAAAATTTTGATCTATTCTGAAATCAACCGAAAAATAAACAAATAAAAATAAACTATATAATATTAATTCTAAGATTTAACTGAAAATAGACAAATAGTTCCTACATCCTCTATGTTTTGTCACTCTTATATTTTGCTTATTGCCAGATAGTTTTCAAATAAAAGAACCACTTTCACGTGGTGAACTTTTTGACCACAGCACAAAACAAACAAAGCATGAATGTGAAGGGAACAAAAATCAGGAGCTTGCGTGTTGCTTGTTGGGTGCTTTATCCTGCAGCCCCCCTGCTGGGTCCTCAGCGGGACTAGAGGCTGGGAGGAAAAGTGAGGAGTCCAGCCTGAGTGCACGAATATTCTACCCGGGTCAATAACTGCTGCTTTGACCCAGGAAATAAGGCCACATGCAGATGGGAGGAGCGCTGGTGCAGTTGGAGAACAAACCGATGTTCAGTGAAGGTTTACTCTGTTTGCGAATGTTAATTAGGGAGATTGGACATGTAGTAGCAGAGGTTAGAGCGCAATTATTAAACATAAGTCCTAATGAAATATCTGCAGAAAACAATGGGAATTAAAACACAATTGTTGAGCAATTTAAGTGTTGTCATTTTGAGCATGACAATATTTATCTGCAAAGATAAATAAACTGTTCTGTAATGATACATTAGTTATTATGATTTTTTTAAACACAGTCCAAAGAAGCAGGCTGACATAAGAGTGGAGCATTGCTACATATGTTGGAGCCCATGTTGTTAACAGCAAACAACTTGAAACAGAGACAGACACATGTGCAGCTCTTTCAATCTCTGAACTCTGCTTTCAGACGACAAGATAATAAACATTTTATCATATTATACATTGTTTTTGCATTCCTGTATTAGGTCGTATACTGTTTTTGTAAACTATATAACAATATGATATCAATACATGGCTTGAGTTATTTCTGGAACTTGACTGTTTCTTCTAATCTAATTTAGACTTTCCTTGTACTATAGAAAGAGATTTTCTATCAATAGTGATCTACTCTAGATGGAGTAAAACTCTAGCATCATTTCATGAGCTTCATGACTGCTGGATGATCCTCAGTTTTTCTGGTTCTCTGAACCATTATCAGTCTGTCTTTTATTTGCTTTCAAACTGCTTTACTCATGTTTATCTTGTAGTTGTTTGTTAACTAAACACCATTTGAGGACACTAAACATAAAACTGCTCATCACATAATGTGGTGCAAAAGGAAGTTTATCCTCTTATTGGCCTTTCTGGTTGCCCAAATTATAAAACAGGCAAATAATCCCATTGGTCTGAGGACTTTCTGTGGGCATAAAGAGGTTTCCAAGGACCGACTATAGGAAATAACTTATCAATCAGCTTTTTAAAGAGTTGAAAAAAGTATAATAGATCTTGAATTTTTAAAAATGTATTTTCAGATTTTAACTCCACAACCCTCAACATCCTTTATTGGATCATTTATATTTTTCTTATAAAAACATTATGCTACACTGTGGAGCACAAGCAAATCGCTTGGTTTTAAATTATTTTACAAACAAAAACATAACAGCTGGGTTTGCAGCTGTATGAAGCCACTTTGCTCTGATACTCATTTAGTAAAGTACAGTATCAACAAAGGATTACATGACATTAGTAGTTAAACTCCACTTGTTTGCACTTTAATTTTGGTATGTGTGCAGCATGTCTATAAATGCATCTGAAATTTGTTGGAGAATATAAAAGCAGTATAAGCAGATGTGCACCTAAATGCCACATATCATCAATCAAGTTATTCCCCACCATGAAACACTGACACAGAGAAGCAGCATCAGGCTCCAGGCATTCAGCAAGGATGGGAAAGCTGGTGAGAGTTGATTAGAAGACAAGGCTGGAGTGGAGTGGAGTGGAGTGGTTGACCTTCAAGTAGGACACAGGTGTCAAACTGGTTCCAGAAAGGGCCGTGTGGCTGCTGGTTTTCTTTCCACCCAAGCAGTAGCACCAGACTC
>JAUZNJ010029668.1:0-15279 GCA_034780135.1 Jordanella pulchra
GCTGAAGGCTTTTAACTCCAGTTTGTGGACTTCCTGATAGTAAAGAATTACAATAGTCCAGCCTTGAAGTAACAAACACATGGACTAGTTCCTCAGCATCTCCCCTGGACAGGATGTTTCTAATGTTTGCAAGTCCGGATATAAAAAAGGACATTCTAGAACTGTCTTTTGATATGGGATTTAAATAAAAGCTCCTAATCGAAAATAACACCAAAATGTGTTACTTTATTATCTGAGATTAATTTAATTCCATCCAAATGAAGTGATTGACTAATCAGTTTATTTTTCAGAGACAAGGTTTAACTAAAGCTGTATGTTCCGAGTTTGGGAATGGCAAACATCAACAGATTAGGGACTCAAAATGTGAGTGTCTTTGTGGTTTGGAAATCTTTATATATTGAACTCAGTTCAATGAAACTTTATTGATCACAGACTGTACGAGGAGACCACACACGCAGAAAGGCAGTACAAAGTCCTTATACACGGGGTGGATGCAGTGTCCTTTTTAACGGCACCAAGGCCTTTTTTTCTAGGAAAGAAAAAATCGATATATATCGCGATATCGATATTATCCTACAGCCCTAATATATATATATATACCCCAAATAATCTTCACCCCAGCTCTCAAGAAATGCAGACTTGTGCCTCTCCTCTCTTCTAGATGTATTTTCTTCCATTAAATTGTTGGATATATCACATCTTTGTGGGGATGTTGGTTATTATCTGTTGGAAAACTTGCCTCAGCAGTGTGGCCCATCTTTATGTAGTCCATATGTGACTGGATTAAAGATCTTTTTTTTTAATTGGTCTTCTAATTCTCAGAGGAAGTGGATTTTAATGTGATTCTCAGTAAACCGTGAGGATACATCAATACTTGATGTATATTAATCTGTTGATTTTCTTTTTTTTTTTTTTTTTTTTTCTCAGAGAGAAAATAGGAAAGACTTTTTCACATGTACCTGTTGTCTGTAAACTTTCTTTATTATTTAAATCTGCACAAACAGAGCTGTATCATCTGGTTCGGCGTCTCCCATCGACTCATGTTCCCTTTGAACAGCAGAGGCCAACCCTTTGTTCTGGGAGCCCAGTGTTTGACCAGTTCTCTGCTTTGTTTCACTTCACATCAGATCTCAGCCAGACTCTCACCTGTTGCAGGATTTATCAGGTCCGTACCTGGGGAAAAAATAACTGCAGCTTTATGCCCAAGACATGCAGTTTCTTTTTAAAATAAATAAAGTATATAATTTGATTAACGGAAAGAGACAAAGTGGGATTTAGTAAATGAGCTCCAAAGCAGGGATGGTTGTCAGGTCGTTACCTCATTAGAAGGTCAACCTTCCCATTTAAAGAATCAAGCGCTGTAGTGAGTTTATTTGTACCTACTAAAGAAATATATAATGTATAATTGGTTTTATTTAAAACACAGGCAACTGTTATTTCTATGGTTTTCAGATGATATATTGAGTCATTACAGGTAAAAGGATTTTATCATTAGCATTTATTAATTATAACTGAAATGATTCATTAAATTCATATCTATTAATTGAATGTTAATCATTAATTGATTTAATTAATACATTCCAACTCTTATATATGCATTTGTTTTCTGAAGTTTTATTTGAATACAAGACAAAAATTCAAAAACAATTGAAAAACAAAAGGAAAATGACATAACTGAAAAAAGAGAAGTCTTTGTTCCAAAGGAATAGGAAGAAGACGTTGCTTCTTTAATGCTCTGTATGGAATTATCACTGCTATCAAAAATATTTATACCAATAAATGACAATTGTGATAACCGGACTATTGTTAGTATTAATAATAATAGCAACACCAGTAAACACCTATAATTAGTTGAAAGAATAATCCTGAGAGTAGAAATAAGATCAAAACTGTACTATATATTATATAGATTGGATCCGGTGTGACAGCAGCAATTTTCTAGCCAGTGAGCTCCAGGTATAGCAAGTTGGCTCCAATAACTGCCCATGCCTCGCCACTGATGCTCTCATACAGAAGAGGAGCTTCTTCCTGTTTCAGGGTTTGCATATTTTTCTGCCTGCTTTTGTTTATCCAGCTGTAGACATTGTGCTCAAACAGCCGTGCAGGCCGACGGTTGACTGTAGGGTGTGCAGAAATCCGACCTCCCACCACCGACGCTCTGTAGCAGCAGTGTGTGGCGGTTGCCATGGAGCATCCTGTGTATTTATGAAATGTTACCGGCAGAAGCAGAGCCAGCTTTCAGGCCTGTGAGAACTTTGAATGAATCGATCCCGTAGTCACGGCAGGGTCACGTGGAAAAGCAGACACTGACAGGGCGGGGCACCGGTTCGCTGGGCTCATTTGAATGGGTGTGTGTGTATTCCAGTGACTGCTCTGCTCCAGCAGGGAACACACACACAGCAAGCTTTGGAGCAGCAGCAGCAGTTGAAGATGTTGAAGCTGTTGTGTTCATGTTAGCGTCTAACCCTGGAAATGTTTAGATCCAGAGTCTTGCAGTCAACCTGTCTGCTCTTTTTCCCAGGAACTGAAGGATTGCAGTGTGGTCTTGGATCGACTCCACATGGATGAAAGAGCTCTCAAGAAAGAACTCGAGGAGAAAGAGGACATGAATCGTAAAGGTGGGAAACCCGTCTCCCGAATCCCGACTTTCCAGAAGAGACCCGGCGGTGCGAATCAGACCCCCGAGCTTCCTGCTCCCAGAAAAGACTTCACCGTTTATGCAGCTCTACCTTCTGAGAAAGGTGGTGATGTGGAGGGTTTAAAGTCCAAACCCCCTGAGGTCAGAGGAACGGGGCTCCCTCCACCATCAGTGCGTGTTCACAGCATCAGTTCGCTCTCATCCCCGGTGTCCAGCAGTGGGGAACAAGCTGGAATCACTGCTCCAAAAATCAAGAGTGTGTTTGAGTCGGCTCAGGGACTTCTCCTGACCGCCAGCCCCAGACCTCCCCTCAGACCAGAGCAGGACACCAACAAAACCGAAGCAGGCAGCACACCAGATGGTCCTCTGAGTTCCCACCCAAAGGAAAGCTCCCTCGACCAGAGTCCTGAAGAAAAGGAGACGGGGTTGAGCCTCAGCCCTGAAGAGGCGTCCGATGTGGCGGAGGTCGGCCACGTAGAAGCCATTATGGACGAAGAACCGCCTTGGGCGACAGAGCCAGTGGAATCGGCTGAGCTGAGGGGCAGCAGATGTTCTTCAGACGCAGAGTGTGAAGACGAAGTGGCGAGTGAAACATCCGAGGGCCACGGCGACTCTGAGGAGGTAGAAGAACGTCAGTTAGAAAGCCAACCGCAGCTCCCAGATCCTGAGGTGCAAAAAGTTCATCTGGATGAATCTACATCTCCTGTGGCTCAGGACAAAACAGCTAAAGGGAAACCAGCCAAATCCACCAAGGTGAGTTCATCTCAGCTGTGTTCTTATAGATGCTCTGGGCTGAATCACTTTAGCCCTTAGATTTCCAGAAGGCTGCCAACGTTCCCAAATCTTTTTATCTGCCGAGAGTCTAAAACCTCCTCCTCTGACTTCCCTGATGGTGAAAGTGGCTCACTTTGAGTTTCTCTTTCTGCCACAACTTACTCCCACAATGAGAAAGTTTCCAAGCATCTGGATTCAGAAATTAGAAAAAACATCGTAGAGTTTTGAACCCCGGCGGTCACCTTTCAGAACAGACCAGCTCCGTTTTCCAGGTGCTTTTAACTGCCTCAGATATGCTTTAAGGAATCTGGCCACACCCTGCAGTGAGAGTTGTGGTATGCTGATCCGTTCAATTATCCGCTGATCCTGTTTTGTGCTTTTCTCTCCGTCTGACAGCCGTCGATATGCTCCGGTTTTACTCTCTTCTTGGTGGTGCTGCTGGGAGGTTTTGGTCTGCATGTCTGGCACTACGGGCTCCCCACGTCTGTGGCTCAGCTCATCGCTCAGCTAGAGCTGCACCGGCTGGAGGGGCTCGGCATATTGACAGAGCCCTGTACCTCAGACTGCAGGCAAGTCAGATCTGCAAAGGAAAGACTAAACATGTCTAAGCATTTTTTAATAGGGTAGGATAACGGTCAATAACAGGACATGTGTAGGTGTCTGAATTTGTAAATGTGAATAGTGTTTGTTTCCTGTTGTAACTCAGATTGATGTGACCTCAGATTTTTCATATGTGGGATTCAAATTTTAGAAGTTAAGTTAGACAAATATAGGTACTAAGAAACAAAGTTAAAACTTTAAAACATTACAAGTACAGATCTATGAGCGCAGATCAGAAATCTATGATTGGTAATCTGAGTATTCAGTTTATTTCTATAGTGCTGAATCACAAGACTTCAACTCAAGGCTCTTTACACAAACAGTTCAGTCCTTTCATCCAGTCAGTTTGGTTAAAAGTTTTCTATCTAAGGAAAACCAGCTGATTCCATCCAGTCATTGACCTTGGTCTTTTGGTGACAGTAGAGCTTTGCTTTCAGTGTCGTTGGCTCTACAGCAATCCCTCACACTGAGCATGTATGCAACAACTGTGGAGAGAAAAAAACTCCTCACAGTAAAAAACCTCCAGCAGAACCAGGAATCAGTGTAAGTGGAATTCTGCTGAGGCCGACTGGGGTTCAAAGACACAGAAGCAGACATTGAAAAAGAACATAGAAGCATTGATCTATAACTACTTTCTATGTTAGAAAGGCTAACAGTAAACTAGCTGCACAGGTGTGTCTGTTTGTTAAAGAAACAGTTAATTAAACGAGCATTGAGCTAGTTTTCATGTCAAAGGATGAAAGGGAGAAGATCCAGTGAGTCCTAGTAAAAGCATATGACTTTGTCTAGGAGAGAAACAGGACTAAACAGTAGAAAAACAGGCCCAGCTCTATTATCTATAGGTGTTGATGGCAGCAGCCCAGCTGATATTTATCTCCAGGATGGAATCACAGCCAAACAGGAACAGACCTAATGAAGCTACTATGATGATAAAAAGCAGAGAGAGCAGAAAGTTAGAGGTTGAAGTAGCAAATACTGCAGAATGAGAGAATAGAGATAGAATGAAGCAGAATGATGAAAAGTGGTCCCTATGTCTTCCATCAGTCTAGTCCTATAGCAGCAGAACTATAGAGATAGTTCAGGATAACCTGAGATACTCTAACTATAAGCTTTATAAAAGAAGGAAAGTCTGAAGCTTAGTCTTAAAAGTAGACACAGATCACAAACCTATGAGTACAAATTTATAAACAAATCAGAGATTTCAGTACGACAACGTTGACAACCAGGAACAAATTCAAGTTCTACGTTTAAGTAGGTATACAGACTTATATTTACATATTTAGACACCTAATTATAGGTTTTAATTGATGTTTTCTCAGAGGTCTTAGATAGTTGTATAGATGAAAGACGACCTGAGCTGTAAGCAGACGTCCCTCTGTACTGTTCAGGGTGCAGCTGGTGGAGAGCATCCCTGTGGGTCTGTATCCGTCCTCTTCGTCATCCAGGCCGAGCATCGCAGACAGCTGGCTGCATCTGCTGCACCAGGCCAATAGCTCGGTCCACATCGCTGCTTTTTACCTCACGCTACAGGACAGAGATGTTCCGTTTTCTGACCCCTCAGACTCTCAGGTGAGCGCAGCAGCAAGAACAGGTCTCACGCATTAATTACTCACCTGTTTGGGGAGGTTTCCATGCTTCTGTGATCTTTAATTTCACAGGGAAGGAAAGTCTTTGAGCAACTGAAGGAGCTTGAATCCAAAGGTGTAAAACTCCAGGTTGCTGTAAACGCCCCTCAGACGTCAACCCAGGACACAGCCGAACTGACTGCCACAGGTAAGGATGTTCTTCGTCTCTGCAGACCCAAGCTGTGGCGATGTGGAGAATAATCCGCCATGCTGTGTGTGGAAGGTGCTCAGGTCAGAGAGGTGGACCTGAATGCTGTGACTGGAGGCATCATTCACACCAAGCTGTGGGTGGTGGACCAGAAGCATCTCTACCTGGGCAGCGCAAACATGGACTGGCGCTCTCTCAGTCAGGTACATTAGCAGACACACATCTGATGAGTTTGCTGTAATAAATTATAGATTATATGAACTTTACTGTTTATTGGAGCATAAAAACACGTCTCCTTATTTTCTAGGCTACAAATTTTCTTCCAAAATTAAGTTTTTGTAAAGGAGACAACAGCAGTTGAGTCTGTATATTAAGGACATTCAATTCACTGAATCTCACTTTGTGTGAACTTTACTATAAATGATCAATTATTTTCAACCAGTATATAAATATCAAACCTATGAACTCTGATATGATTTGATGGATTTTTACAGAGTTATTGACAGGTCTAAAACGAGGCGTGGGCAAGCGCAGCGTTGGCGCAGTGATTAAGAGCGCCACCCATATACTTTGGTCGTCATTAGTTGGAATCCCAGCCTGATGACCTTTGCCGCATGTCTTCCTCTCTCTCTACTTCTGTTTCCTGTCTGCCTACTTTAAAAAAAATAACATAAAATAAAGGCCACTAGAGCCTAAAAAAAACGTTTAAAATAAAAATGGGCGTAAACAAGATGATGTGAGGCGAGCATTTAATCCTCATATGAGTAGAAACAATTGAAAATCCTTAGCATTTAGTTTTGATGCTGTATGTTGGGAATATTTATATCTGGTCCTATAATGTTTAGCTCTTAATAATAAAATCAGCTGTTTGGTATCGTTATTCAATTTTCTAATGGCAGGGATCAAATAAATATGACCCTTTCAGATACAGCTCCACTGGAGATGAAGTCCTCTGAATCCTATTCTCTGCACTTATAACAAAAATGAGCCGGATCTTATCTAAAGGAAGAGAATACAGTCCAGTTCACATGGGGTGATGTCTTGGTGACCTTACCTGACCCAGATGTGGGGTTAGCGCTCCTCTTATCCTGTCAGCACTGATTCAAACCCCTCTGATCTGTGCTTTGGTGGCCGTAGGTGAAGGAGGTGGGTCTGTCAGTGGAGGACTGCAGCTGCCTGGCTCAGGATGCCTTCCGGATCTTCGGGGTGTACTGGACTGTCGGAGGCGCCAAGAGAGGAACCCTCCCCCCTTTTTGGCCGGCTCGGCTCTCTGCACTGTCCAGCGCTGACAAACCTCTGCAGCTGAAGTTTAACGGAGTCCCTGCCCGGGTTTACCTGTCGGTAAGTTGGCGATCGCGCTGACGTTAAAGAATTAAAACCCTCTTTCCTCACCACGTCAACTCTGTCCTCCTTCAGAGCGCACCGCCACCGATCTCGGCTCGCGGGCGCTCCGACGACCTCTCTACCATCCTGTCCGTCATCGATGACGCCCAGAGGTTCATTCACATCTCTGTCATGGACTACCTCCCTCTGTCTCAGTACACAGAGCCAGTCAGGTAGGACTCCAAGTAGATTTGTCTTAAGAATAAACCATCAAATATTGTTTTATTTTATACATAAGTGTTTCCACTCCCTCAGAAAGCATAATCCACTGGAACAGATTTTTTTTTCTTCCTGCTGCTGAGGTGCATTAACTTGGTTTGTTGGTTCAGGTTCTGGCCCGCCATCGACTCCAGTCTGCGTACTGCGGCCTGCACCAGAGGGGTGCAGGTGAGACTGATGGTCAGCTGCTGGGAGCACTCGCCCGCCTCCATGTTCACCTTCCTGCAGTCCCTGCTGGTGCTCAGCAGGCCTCCGCTGAAATGCAATGTTGACGTGGTACGACGATGATCCGCTCCGCCGCTGAGACGTTCCCAACGAGAGGAGAAACTGAAGGTTAACCTCAGCTCTGTTTCTGTGTGCAGAAAGTCTTTACGGTGCCTGCAACAGCGGAGCAGAGGAAGATCCCCTTTGCACGCGTCAATCACGCCAAATACATGGTGACAGACAGAGCGCTCTACATCGGTCGGTTTGATTAACTAGTACATGAAGAAAAAACTAAACCTGTTGGAGAATCCGAACTGAACACGTTTCTCCTCACAGGGACGTCCAACTGGTCTGAGAACTACTTCACTCACACCGCCGGTGTGGGTCTGGTGGTGAACCAGACCGGTGCTGCCCTTCATGAGGGCCAGCAGACGCTGCAGAGCCAAGCAGAGGAACTCTTCCTCAGAGACTGGAGCTCCGACTACGCCGCTACGCTGCCCACAGACGACGTGGTCATCTGTCCCCACAGCCACAGTTGAGGAGCTTCGTCCCTCAGAGAAGAACGATGCCTTTTTGTTCAGCTTTTGGCTTTGCTCCCAGCACTTGAACTTCCCTTTAACTATGCAAATTGTTGGCTATGACCAAATACAGCTGGTTTACTGCTGCCTCTTGTTTTATTGCTGCCAGCTTTATCTGTATATAATTGCATCGTCTCTTTTTTTTTTTTAAACTCGTTGTTTTGATGCTCCTGATTCCTCTTACGGGTTGAGGTGCAAAGGAGATCAGTTTGCACGTTTCATGTCCAGGTTTTTGTATATATAGCCCGTTCGGCTGTGCCAAGTTGAGACGTTTCCAAAGAGGTGCATGCACCAGAGCATTGTTTACACTGCAGAGGCTATCAACTTTAATGTGTGTTAGTGAAACTAGTGGATGTCTTGATTCTTTTTTTTTTTTTTTTTTTAAGTTTCCCATTTTTAACAAATAACTGATTCAAAGAAGAAGCCCAGATTGTCCAGATGAGATCTTTACTCTTTGGTAGAAACGACAAACGCTTCCTGTCATTACCAGACAGGAGTGAAACCAAGGAAGCAGCAGGAACAATGAATCACTGACAAACTTTCTTCAAAATAAATTCTGCCCAAAGGAATCAGCTTTGATTCTTTATTCATGTTTCTCCTCTACATAAAGCACAATAAGTACTTCAGTCAAAGAGAACGGTGATTTATTCAAACCATCATAAAGAGGCTACAAACAAACTGAACTCAAGATATTTTCTGATTCCTTTGACTTTCTCAAAGCTTTTGTGCAAAAGAATAATCTTTGAGTCAATACTGGACTATTCAAAGGAAAATGGATCAAAACAGATTAATACAATTTTAAAACCGAACCCTATTTATAATCAATGGCCTAATAACCAAATGAGTCGTTATACTGTTTTTTTCACAGCTTACAACCGAACGGCTTCAAATATTTTTAAAA
Source organism: Jordanella pulchra (assembly GCA_034780135.1). NCBI lineage: Eukaryota > Metazoa > Chordata > Actinopteri > Cyprinodontiformes > Cyprinodontidae > Jordanella > Jordanella pulchra. The sequence continues at coordinate 9,071 of JAUZNJ010029668.1, forward strand.
ACAAGAACTGGATGCAAGTGTTCAATTTTTGTTTGAACTTCCTTCACATCGGGATGAAAATATACCAACATCCTCAAACAAAGAAGCATCCAGAAGAATAATTTGCTTCTTGTGTCCATCAAAAGGCTCCTGCCTTTGTTCTGGTTGAAGATTTATCTTTATGCTACAGAGACAGAAATGTTGAAGCTCAGTTCCGGTTGTGTTGGTGACTTCTAAACATTTGGAGCATCAGTGTTTGTTTGTTTTCCTCCCTCAGAGCAGCAGGGATGAGTTAAACTGTTAAAAGACTGAAATCCACATAACCAGCTGATGTCCTTTAACGACAAATTAAAGATTAATCCTCCAGAATAAGGCAGACTATTTGGAAAACACAGCAGAACACAAAAGGTGAGTAATATTCATATTTTATTAATGTAGGAGTCCAAATCACTTCCACATAATAAAGAGTAGAGATCAAGAAGCGTGTACACAAACGTCAGCTTTCCATCCTCTGGGAAAAGTTTTAGTCCCGAAACAAGCAGCAGAAACAGATTTTCTGTAGAAATCAGCCAATAAAAACCTGCTGCAGGTTTTAACAAAGTTCAGCAAACATGATCCAAGGAGAACATCCAACACCTCAGCTGCAGAGAAGGTTGATGAAGAAATATTAGCATCCTAAACCAAACCTGATGTCAGCTTCAGTCACTGCAAATTTTCCAAAAACTAACATTCTGCTAACAATATTTTTAGTTTAGAAATAATATTACATACGATTAAAACATGTTAAATACAAAGAACATGATCCATATTTCTGCATTCACATTTGGGGATCAATTCATATTTAGGCTGTATTCCTAGATTGGAACATGCATAAAAAATAATGAACATTTCGGTGGATTTTATTATCTTTATTCTTTTGGAGGGCCACAGGGTCCAAAATAACCCAAAATGGAAAGTTTATCTTTCATTGTGTTTTTTAAGATCCTAAGTCACAATATATTTATTAAACGGGTACCAAATTTGGTAAATTTTTGTGGGGGTTTTTTATTAAGACATTTTTTTTGTTATTAAGGATGTCTTAGTCCAACCGTCCATCAGTCGTTTATAGAATTTAGATATTCATTTGATTAAAAAATAATAATTGAAATCAATAAATCACTCGAAGTTTGAATTGTTCCAGTTACAAAATCTGATATTTGTACTTCAACAATCACAAGCTCAAATTTCTGCAAGCAGAGACAATAAGCGAAATATTCAGGTCTGTTAAATTCCTTCTGCTTTTACTTCTTTCTTACTGTTTCTCCAAAGCCGTTTGTCCAGCAGCCTGGAGAAACGCTGCACAGCTGGAAGCATCTGCAAAAGTCCCTTCATCCATCCAGGTGTGAGTCCAGACGGGCGGTTTGGAAAACCTCTACAGGAGCATCTAAAGTCCACCTCCATAGTCCCAGATCCCAGGAAACCCCCCTCCTCTCATTCCATAGAGAGCTGAACGCTCTCTGGCTGCTGTTGCTGTTCAAACTTCCTGGCTAGAGAGAGAAAAGAAATTATTATAAAACATCTGTGCTTATTTTCTAAAAGAAAAAAAACATGGCTAATATGTTAAAAGATAGTGCTAACTGTTGATAAAATTACCACAGAGATGAGAAATGTAAAAAAAAGTACTCCAAATACACTTTTAAATAAAGCAAATTCATCTTCAAGTGAAAAAAAGATCAGTTATCATCAGTTACAATAAAATACTTTAAAGCGGCTCCAATATACGTGCTGGAAGGGTTTGTGAACCGTTTTCCCAGCGACTTTGTCCTCCTGTACCAGTGGGCTAAGCTAACCGTCTGTCTGCACTGCTCACCCAGAGAATACATCTCCAGCTGCTGCCGCAGACGGACCTTCTGCAGGCTGTCGTAGAAGTTTGGCTCAGAGCTGCTGCCGACGGTGGGAGGAAGCGTGAAGATCCGCATGATCTTCCTCTTGTTTCTAGTTGGAGCAAAGACAAACACTAATAGTGAAAATCACATTTTGTTTAAGAAGAAAAAAAAAAGGGAGTTTGAAGGGTTTCTACCAATCTTTTATGGTGGTTCATCACTACCTGTGTTTTAAATAAGATTTGTCGAATATTTCTACTCTGGGTTGACTGGTTTATATATTTAAAAAAAAAAGAGTCCTGATCCTAAAGTAGTTTAAAAATTGGATTGCAACTTCAGACATTTTACCTCTTAGGTTTATTCTTTGTCATTTATGCACCTAATAAAACCTGTTATCATCTACCTGTTAAGACTAATGTTTCCACAAGCAGTTTTATTAAGTTCAGACCGTCTTTCTGTCCTGATAAAAAGGAATCATCTTCATTATGTAAATAACGAGGGTTTGGAACTAAGATGGGAACAAACAGACAGAAATGATAAACAGAGAAAAGCTCCTTGATCTAGAACACTGTACAGTATCTCAACATGGCTGGAGCCAGTGATGTCTCATCATTTAAAAACAACGTGTATGATGGGGGAAGATTTATGTAAAAAAAAAAAAAGACATACGGTAGAAAAAAACCTTTCTTATCGACAAAAAAATGGAAGCGTGTGTTTGAACTCAGACATTAAACTTGGTTTGTTTTAAGTGCTTACTTTTTGGCGTAGATGAGCAGGCCGAAGCTGACCAGGATCACCAGCAGGTAGACGTTTGTAGCCTCATTCCAGGCTTCATGCACCGAGTAGTCTATGGAGTCAGGCTGGTTCCCAAGAAGCCCATTGGACCCCATGGAGAAGCAGGAGTGGAAATGACTTTAACCTCGGTAGATGTAGCCCAGTGCAGATCCGGAGAGGCGGCTGTAAACAAATAACCGTCGCTTCCTCATAGACCAGAGCCGTAGAGATAGGGTCTTACATAGACATCAGGAACCGCTGCTGCCCTCTGGAGTCTCCTGAAAGGACTGCAGCTACACATTTTCTGCGAAGATCCTGCTCTTCCATCACGAAATCCAAATGAAACCCGTTTCAGTGATTTACCTGCAATGGTTGGATAACTAAGATAATAAATCTTAACAATTTGGTCTTCTAAATGTAAAATAAAATTTATCTTAAAATTATAGCGATTATTATGATCATATAAAATATGGTTTTGTATTGGGTGTCCTCTTAGTCCATCTGGTAGACTAAGCAGGGGATGTCAAGGCTGCAATAAATCAAGTAAGTTGACACGTATTTTTCTTTAAATCAATGTATCTTTGATGTGTTAATCTTGATTGCATTTTTTTTAAAGCCTAAAATCCAGTCGGTTACACGGTGTAAATAAATCATCCTAGATTAAGTTGCTAACACAAACATGACTTTTAAATTCATTTATTTTCAGGAGTTCCTGGTACCTTAATCACACAAACTTTATTTTAATCACTCGTTTCAAAATTATTTCAATTTCCAAAATAGAATCTTAATATTTCATTGCTACAGAAGACATAAACCTGTTTTTAAACATAGCAGTTGTCATTTATATATTTCTTTATGAACAGTACATTTAAAACATGAGAAGCAGCGGACTTTGTGCTGCTAACTGCGGTGGTTTAGCTCAGCTTAAGGAGGAAAAACAGAAACACGTTTTTTAATGAAATGTCAAAGGAATGAAAACAATCCAGGTAGATTTAGGGTCTAAAAGGGATGTTTTCTGTGCCGTCACAACATTTTGTAGCATTGAAACATCAGAGAGAGCAGATGCAGATTGTTGAATCAGATCAAGTTTCATAGTCACGGAGTAAATAAGATTTTACATCCGCTGACTCCAACCGAGGGACAAATGATCAGCTAACCAAGAAAGATCTGAGTTTGAGAATGTGATCCAAAAAATATAGGAAAGAACAAACATGGTGGCTTTAAGTTGTGACGACCAAAAAAAACTTTACAGCAGGAATAAACAAAAAGGAAAGCAAACTGAGCTGTCACCACCTATAAAGCAGGACATGAGGCTGAATATTTACAACAGCGATGAGTTGTTTTAGTAGGTGTAGCAGACATAAAATAAACCGTGAAGCAGGTTAATAACTACTGGCCCACAGGGTGTTGGTGGGGGCAGCGATTTAAACATGCAGGGGTTCAGTGCTCCCTCTAAGCCTTAGTGAAATGAGGCCACTACACTCAGCAGATAAAACGACAGACCGGCTCACTACCTTTCACCTCTAAAAACTGCTCACTGTGACTGCTTACATCGAATCACAGTGTGAATCACAAACCAAAGCAAAAACAAGTGGAAGAGATGAAGAGTGGATTTTCTGGGAAAAATTCAGTCAAAAATAAGAAGTGATTCCTGATCTGTCGTTCTGTCTGAGGTGGTTTCAGTAGCAGCAGCTGACAGATAAAAGCATCTGGATTGGTCCACGTGTTTAATGGACGCACACCTGCGGTTAGCTGTGTGCAGCCTCTAAGCAGGCCACACTGAGATCGAAGCATCAGCAGCGATTAGCAACAGGAGACGGGTTAAGCACTAGCATGTTCAGTAATATGTCGAGCTAAGTTAGAGCCACTACAAGCAAATACTGCCAACAAACTGCTGTGACAAAACGCTTTAGGAGCGCTGAGAGCGCAGAGCCAGCCTGACCAGGCTCGGCTGACTCTACGAGCTCTGAAGCATCGGATTCGGCAGAAGCTTGCAGGCCTAGAGGGAGCACTGATTGGTTCACTGCTGTCACATCAGGATGTCCAGGTCATCGCCGTGATCGTCCTCCTCCGTCACCCGTAGCGACAGCACCTCCTCGTTCAGAAACAGGCCGCTCAGGCGCTCTTTGCGGGCCTGCCGCTGCTCTTTCAGCTGCCGCTTGCGGAGGGCTTTCTGCTGCAGCTTACGTTGCTTTGATCGTTTCTGAAAAGAGTGAGATGAGAGGTGAGTTCTAGACATGGATGGCTCCACGGAGACCAACCTACAGGGCTGAATAAGAGAGAAGATTGTTCCCGACATTCTCCCTACAGCTGAGCCCCAAATGATTGATTCCTTCCAGCAGATTGAAGCTTAATGTAACGTTCACACCGAACAGGATTTAAGTAGCAGAAGCAGCCAGTCTACATGCAAAGTTGAATCACGGCGGATCAAAAGGTCTCGTAGCTCGTCTGGAGCTCATGTAGAGCTTTCAGCATAAGACCATCTCTCTCTGCTGAGATGTTTCTACTGCAGGAACGAGTGGTGAGCCGAGATGGAGGCATACTAGACGTCGATTGGCTGTAATGTGGGCGGGTGTTCAGCCTTAGACACAGACTGAGAGGAGAGATGATGGAGCAGAGACACTGATGTAATGACTGCAGTCTTATAGAAAAGCATTTGACAAAGTTAAAGACTAAATGTTTCTGCAATTTGCTCATTATGTGCAGAAACAAAGACTTTCTACACGTCGGTTAGAAGCTGCTTTAATCTAAAGAAGTTCCTCACATCATTGACTGACAGCAGCTGCCTTTATCAACACAGATTCTTTACTGTCTCAGAGTTGGACAGAGACATGAAAGTTCTGCTTATTTTGTTTTAATCTGGAACCTCTGAGTAATTTGATTGCAAAGAATGTTTTATTTTAGTGAAATGCCTTAAAATAATTATTTTTCAGCTTCATACCTGTTTTATAACCAGTTTAAGTCTGTAAAACTCCACAAATATAAAGTCCTCAAACATCTAATTAGCTTTATTAAACTTTATTTTATGAATACAAAACATAATCTCATCTAGATAGATTGCAGCTCACTTTTCACATTAAAATGGTGCAGATTATTGTTTAACATATTTTGGTTTATCACAATAATTTCTCATTTACTGTCTAGTTAAACTTCTTCTCCTGAAACACAGACAAACAGCACTAGACAAAAGACAGAATCCACCTGTAAAAAAACAAAAGTTTCTTACTTTAGAGTCTCGGATCCGTTCAGCAGCACTTGAAAGGTTTCCATCACTGTGAGCTCTGCTGATGTTGCTTCCACTGCAGGCTGAGGCTGTACCACCTGAGACACAGCGAGATAAATCAGAACCGCTCGTCCCAAAGAGGAAAGAAGGGAGAACATCTGACTACGACCGACTAAAAAAGTTCAAAGAGCTTTGGAGTGGGTGGTGAAGATCAGCCAAGGTCCAAAACAAATGTTAGGAAGGAGGAGAGGCTTTGAAACACTACTGTATTGTATTGTATGTACTGTATACTGTAATAAGTATTTGATACACCAGAAAAATGAAACTTAATATTTGGTACAGAAACCTTTGTTTGCAATTACAGAGATCAG
>JAUZNJ010029669.1:0-15278 GCA_034780135.1 Jordanella pulchra
ACACCTGGGAGCAATCAGGGGACACAGGGAGCACAGAGAAACAGAAACTCAAACACAAGGACAGACGGATCATGACACTCAGATTATCATTGATTGATTTTAGATTTTATATCATCACCTGAAACCTTTTAGAGGGAGAAAGAATGACAAACAAAGGAAATCAAACAATTTTCATAGCACCTGAAAAATATTTGTAATTAGGAGTAGCACTGTAACAGACCTGTTTATTTTTAAAATCATATTAATATCTGCATATTTCTTCATGATATTCACATCTAAAGAGAAAAAAAAACATGAAAACACAAAAATGGTCATTCATGTTCACAAATTCATGTCTATTTTTACATTTCCAGAAAAAAATCATTTTGTTTTAAAATAGTTTAAAGATAGATTAAGTATCAACTATGCAAATACTGTGCTGAAGAGATTCATTTTCTCTACCTGCTTAATCTTAACCTTAGAGGAGCCCAGTCCTTATCTCAACTAGTCCCTCCAAGGGCACTTTTAGAGATTGTGATAGTATAACATAGAAAACTGCAGAAGAACAACCATGCACACATGCAATCAAACCTGAAGGGAAATGTAGTGTGCAATATTAACCTGTATCATACTCATTTATGAACTGTGGAAAAAAGGCCTAGAAGATCATGGAACTCCTCATAAAAAAGGCCAAAGGGCTTGGAAGCTTCTTGCTTTCAGACATTAATGCCCAAGACTGGACCACTGTACAGTTTACTATCTGCCAAAGGAAAGAAATCATTGCAGAAATGGCAAAAATTATACCTTTCAAACAGTCAATCTTAGTGACGTTTATGTTGTGCTGAAATAATTAACCAATTAGGCCTTTTTTCATTAAATTGTGAAAACATATTTTTATTGGTAATAAAATATCTTTCTTATTCTGCCTTGACCTTGAGCAGAACTAGGAACTTATTTGGCCTAATTTTATGACATTAATTCTCACATCGGTTCAATTTAAAAGAGGCTAATGTGACATATTGGATGCAGGCATGATGTTAGGTCATCGTCTTGGAAATCATTTCCATCTGAATAGACTGACACAGAAAAAGATAGCAATTAAATGATTAAATGATACGAGTTTTTGGCGCTCGGACCCGGCAGAAGACTTATGAGGTGAGGATCACCAGGGGCAGTGGATCGGATCCGGCGAAGCTCTGGGTAGTCTTACCCCCGGGTCCGGATAATGGTGGCAGAGCGGAGCTTTGGGATGAAGGGACGAAGAGAGCTGGTAGTGTGTCCATCAAGATGGAGGAGGAGATGGGAAGGAGGTGGGTCGAGCGCAGCTGATGAGCAGGAAGATCTGCTGTGTCTTTTGCTTCATAATTGGACCTGGAGTGCAACGATTGGCTGGTGCGGCGCAGCGTGGTGGTCCTGATTGGCCGCAGAGGGGGCGTGGTGAATGGCTGATGAAGATCAGCTTTGTTCCATCTCCCAGCCGGAATTTTCGCCTAGGCTCCATTATTGAGAAATGACATTAAAAAGATTTAAGATAGACCATAATATATAAAACTATAGCTCCTGTGTAATTCTGACACCTGATATTACAGCAATTACAACCACGAATCCAAAGTTTTAAAACCTAGGTGTCAAAAAAGAAAAACAAAGTTGCATGAAAACACCCTTGTATATATAAAACTAACATTAAAAACTTTTATTAATTAATTATAAACAGGTGAATTATGTTATTTATAAAAGCAATTCATTGTATTTGATTTCTGTTGGGGGGGTTTGGTTATACAAGGGTTTAAAAACAACTCCACACCTTTTTTTTGTTTTTTACTCATACATTACAAAAATCTATTATCTTTCTACAGTCTTGGTAAACTCCATTCGGTGACATTTAATTAGTATGACTACTTTTTTTTTTTTTTAAAAAAAAGGAAAAATAACAATGTAATTTATAATTTAAACTGCCAGAAGTGAAACATTTTGCAAATCAAGATGTAGCAGTAAAAGGAATAGCAGTCCTTTCCTTAAATGCACTCCTAGCCAATTGACAAACAGTATGTGGTGTCCTGCAGGCTTAGGTCTCCTACAACTAGAAGAGCTACAAAGGATTTTTCCCTCACTTAAAGTTTAGCAGCAACATTTATTTGTAGTCTTTGGTCAGAAGATCTGTGTACTCTCTGCTGTTTTGTTTCACTGCCTTTTGCATGGCCAGCGTTTTACACAGAGCAACAAAACCTTGGGGAGAATTACAAAAAAATCAGTGGCTTTGATGTATAATGTTTCAGCTCCACTTTGACATACTGATGTAAATTTGTCTCCCTTGAAGATATAGGTCAAGAAACTTCCTCTTTTGTATAACTTTGGGTAGATTTATGGTAACTCAGTTATTATAAAAAGCTTGTTTTGCATAGAATCAAAGCCACTATTCATTCTAAAGGAGACAGAGGATTATTACTGTAATATTTAAAGAGCTGCTGCGGCCCTCTGTCCAACATTTCTGTTTCATCCTGCATAATAAACAGTTTCAATATAATTACCCCTCCTTGATTGCTGAATCTGATCTGCTTTTTTTTATTATTGTCATTGCTACAATTATTATTGATTGCACAGTGTGAGCTGCATGAAACAATACCAGATAAAACTGATATGGAAACTGTCAATATGAATGTATAAAAAAACAGCAGCATATCAATAGGAACTTTCATTTTTGTACAAATAAAGGTAAGGAGAGTTTTGTGTATTATTTCTTGCCTTTCCATCTCCTGTCTGACTGATTTTAATCTTTTCTCTACCACTAAATCTCCCCAGGGAGGGAGAGCAAGTCCAAGCCTGCTACAAAAACACACAAAAGGGTGTCGTTTTAATCTTCCTTTTAATCAAATTCTCTGGATATATAACACTTTACAGTACAGCTCGGAGTTATAAGAGTGCAGTAGAAAAAAACAGAGAAATGACAAGATCAGTATCACACCAACCTACACAACACTGTAGTATATTCTCATCTCTGTGAATCCTGCTAAGATGCACAAAGCCTGTTTTTAGACTGATAGCTGATAGGGTAAATCTAGATCACTAATGATTCTCATCTGTCACTGCAAAACATCATATAATGCTGATCTCCAATTCTGTCTGTCAGTCTGTGGACTGACAGCCTGTTAAAAGTGCTCAAACATTTGTCTCTGCAGAAACATGCTTTGTCTTTCAGCCTTGTGTGTCCTTTGATCATAACCTAATTAGGTTTGATATGAAATAGATCCACCTTTTGTGTTTTGCTCCAATTTGCAGCACAGCAAAAAAAGGCAACATTTCAGAGAGATGCTGAAAAAAACAAATACTAAAATTAACCAAGAGGATTTCTGCACAGAGAACATTTGTTCTGACAGAATTATACAGAGAAATGAAATCATATCGTTCACAATAATCCTGAGATATTGCACATCACCCATTATTAGTTTTCTATTACTCATCAAGTACATACTCCTTGTCTGTCAGTTTAGTTAATAAAAATGAAGCTGAATGATTTTGAAGTCTTTACAAGGGATTTTGTCATTGCCTGTTTGTTCAATGCACCACTATTTGTTAGCACAAGCATATTTCCCGAATCATTGATGGTCACTAACTTATTGTTGCAGAACTAAAAAATGCGATGTCAGATTTGAACAGAAGTCCTGTCTAAATTAGGAGATCGGCTGTCATTATTATGTGAAAGTTTATTCTTGTGTATTGTTAAAAGCATTTTATCAATTTGTAGAAGAAAAAAAAACATACAAAAAGTATTGAAAGGATATTTGTATCTAGAAAGCTACTTTAAATTATTAAGTTTGAGTCCAGAATGGAGAACATTTTCTTAACTTCTTAATGTTTACAAGTAGCTATGTCTCTTCAAAATAAATGTTTACACCATTTTTGCAATGTTAGCAAATATAAGCCAAGCACCCCTTAAAATGCTGGTAGTTTAACTCCCTAATAAGTTATAGACACAAACTAGACCATTTCCTCCACAGTCCCCTTACAACAAAAAGCTGCTTACTCTGCAGCAGAAGGCAAACAGGCAAATAAATACTTCGAAAATGTCTTTCTTTATTTCTTTGAGCTAAAAACCTTGGTTGGAAACATTACACAACATTATTTGATATCTGTTTTTGGGTTTTCCAGGGGTTCTAATATCCCAGCTCTACCTCCCTCACAGTTTTCTTAAATCTGTGGTGAAGTTTCTGAGATGTTACACTTGTTTGATATTTAAAAAGAAAGGTGTCTTTTCTACACCGTCATCATTGAATATGGTTTTAACCCTTTCAAAAGCTCTGTGTGAAACAACACACTTATCACTGAGCGCCATAGTGCAGATGTAAATCACATTAAATATAACTTACATGCTAAAATATACTGAAAGTACCTAGAATATTAAAACAGCAGGGTTTTGATTAAAACAGCGCACCAAACAGAAGAATGGGCTTTTATGAGGACAGTGAAATTACTTCATAAAATCTCAGCGATGCGTGCTTATTTCGTGTCCCCTTTAAAGGCCCAGATTCTGCTTTAAATATCATACTTGATTAAATTCTTTCTGCAACACTTCGATAAATACTGCTGCACTCTGACTCCATTACTGTTGTATGAATGTACATTAGCCTGCTTTCAGTGTGGCCAGAGGGAAAATAAAGAAGGCAATCAAGATAATGCAATAATTATAGCAGTTTAAGTCGTATTAAGGCCAACTAGGCCATCGAACTGATCTGAGTATATTTATATCACTGGTCATGCTGGGCCCTTTCAAACACTGACAGGGGGCAATACTTTGAGAGCTTATGTGTCTATTAGTGATGTTTTTCTTGTTGGCAGTTCGCCTGTGCAGAAATGATACCACCGCCGCAGCCATTGAAGCCAATGACAGTTTAATTATAATGGTTAATATTTCAAACACGCTTGAGGATTCATCACAAATCATGCTTCTCATTTTATCATGGTTAAATTTCAGGCTAAGACACTTGCAAAAAAAAAAATTTAAATAGTTTCTTCTCAAAACAGTTTCCTTTTCAGCGTTATAACCATCTGATTCAGTGCATTCTGACTTGGGAGCTGCGTCAATCAGATCTAATAGAAAATAAAGAACTTGAACAATTAAATAACAAATCCAAAAAATGTGTGGGTTAAAAACATCTAAATATGGATCTTTATGCTCACCACCTTGGGTTGAATACCTTCTTCCATAACTTTGGCCTGATACAACCACAAACCTCAATGCGTCTCAGTTGGAAACTTTGAGAGATGAACACAAAGTCATGAATGTTTGCAAATTTGAAGGAAAAGAATATACTGCAAAGAAAATATATATATTTGACCACCTGTTTTCTTTACTTTCTTGTTTTAAGGGTATAATACCTGAAGATTATAATAAACATGAAAAGCTGGTTGAATTATTTTTTTCATGACTATATGGTTGTCGAACCTTTTAATGTATAAAGAATTTGCTTGTTGTGAATCTAAACCTGCTTAATTGTCCCTGTAACTTCACCCTAAATCTGTTTGCTTGGTCCACCTGTGTGACCCAAACATGCAGGGGAGTCTATTTACTAGTGGGGTGACCTAGCAATGCAAATGGTTGCAGCAGTTTTAATTTATGAGGATCACAGTAAAAGGGGCTAGATACAAATGCAAAGTACACATTGTACCTTTTTTGTAAAGCAAACATTTAAAAATTTTTTAAATTACTTGACAGTAATGTTTCTATTGGTATATAATTAAAATCCAAATAAATAACATATACATTTGGGGTTTTTATATGACAGTGTTCAATAGACTGGAATACCTCAAACACTGTATTGTTAGGAACTGCAATTTCTGGATTAATTAATAGAGAGATACAGAATTACGACGATAATAGGCACCTAAATTTAGGACACCATTAAGAAAATGTTGCTTTCTAACTAAATAAAAGCAATGTTTTATTTGGAGCTGTGGTGTTGCTTTTTATTTATCAAAAGCTCCATATGCAGTGTATGAGAGTAACCTTTCATGTTGTCTCCTTAGCGTCGCTATCACTGTGATTATGCACTAATTAGCAAATGCTTAAAGAGTGCAGCCTGGCGTGCTTTTAGAAAAACAGCAGGCTGATAAAAAAAAAAATCAAAAAATAACTCAAATACATAATTGTTACTGATTGCACTCAAACCCATCCACACTTTTACTGATTTAATTGTCTTAAATCAGGTTTCTGATTAAAATGCACCTTAGAGGCTCCCTTTCTTCTTTCACTGCAGAGCGTGGTTCACACAAAAGGGCCAAGGGTCACAAGTTCATTCCTCTTATCCTCTGCATTCGTCTGAAGTGTTCAAAAGGGGAAGGTATGGGTGAAAAGGTATACTTTTGATTTAATTTTGATTAATTAATTTGAAAATAGGAACTTTTTTTATTATCATTTTAATTACCAGAACAGTCAAATAAAAAAAAACATCCACAAGTTTTCAATTATAGAATAATTGGACCATATTTTTTCTTTAAATGTTACAAAGAAATTGACTTAGTCAAAATTTCTGTTGTAATGCAAACAACACAATTACATGGTTTTCTCAGCTAGAAATAAAAAAAATAAGCTTTTGATTGTTTAAAAAACAGGGACTGATGCATCAGGGGCGTCACAACTGGCTGTGAAAGAATGACACAAAAAGTTTTGGTAAGCGTCACAGCTTACTGATGATTAAAAAGGAGAAAAAAAATGACTGTTTCTTCAGCAATAGAATTCTGTCCTTTTATAAGGTTCTGCTGAGTGAGACATTAAAATAAGCTCCCTTCCATGTATTATTTCCAATAAGATGTGAATAGCCAGAGTTTTTCTCTCATGTAAAAAACCAGAGATACAAACCAAGCTCATCCCGAGCTTGCCCTCACCTCTGAAAATAATTACATTTCATGCAGAGATGAATGCGAGCAGGTGGCCATTTTTCTCTGCTAGCTGTGTCTCAGAGATAAATGAGGGGAAAGTGTGTGAGGAATTTGGACTAGGTGCTGTACTGAGGCAGAGGCACAACACACTGAAATGCTTTTCTTGATGATCACTTAGCTACTGTGTGGAACTGTTTCATCCTTACATACAATTATGAGCACATAAAACTATAAAGAGCAGCGCTCTTTGAAATGCAGATGTTCACCTGGTACAGCAGCATGACTTTCTGACTTTAAAATCATGGGATGGATCAAATTCAGAGGACAAAACTAGTTGCAGGCAATTGCAATAGTTTTGCAGAAAACATTGCTGCAGCATGTTACATGAAAGAAGATAGACAATGGCAGGTGCTGCTCCGCTGAAGCACAATCAGAGGGTTTATCTGATCTTGTCTGGGCAGCAATACTAAAGTCTTCTCTCCTAACTCAGCCATGTCACACAATTTTCCAGGGTTAGCAGTTTGCACAATTTCCAGAGTAAAAAATGAATTCTAGTGCTCTTACCAGATGCCCTTACTCTGCTACCAAACAGTGCAATATACTTGCTAAAGATCAAACCTTTGGTAGACTGATTATTACCCTAAGGTTATACAATGTATTGAGCAAAGCTTTACAGAAGTTTCCGACACTCCTGAGCTTTTTAATAATTTTATTTTTATGCATCTAATTGTGAATACTTGCAAGAGAACAGCCCAGAGTAATGCATACATGTTTAATGGTTTTCAACATTTTCCCAAATAAATACCTTAATTTGTATTTAGTATCTACTGTTAATATTTTGCTAAATCTCCTTAAGCTCTAATTGCAAAGACTGAGACTTTCAACAATTCTTCAATGCAAATTGGATTGCTTATATTTAACTTTCCAATTTATGCAATTATTCTTTTGCCAACTGATTCTCCCTCCTGAGCTGTGAATCTCTGTAGCTGATCTCCTGAAGAGATCCAGTCTGTCTTTTTAATGTTTTCCATGTTCAACATTTAGGTTGAGGTTGATTTTTGTCTTCGTAGATGTTTACATCCTTGCTCTGTTTAAATGAATGATTGGTAGAACTCCATGAGATCTTCTAAGCTTCAAATATTTTTTTATATCTTAATTTTGTGTTTAGCAAAATTCCAAAACTTAACCATTGATGTGTTCTTTCTTTACACCTTTTATTATCTACTGCACAGTGTTGCCATATGGCAACAAGCCTTTTTTTTAGCAGTTCTTTAAATTTTAAAATAAATATGAGCTTAACTTCTTAAAGTAATGTTAGAACCTGGTGGCAATCAATGATATGCTTTGACGACTTCCCATGACACTATGCTCCCTTGTACTGTTAGTCTTTCTTCACACTTCTGACAACAACAGTCACTGCAGAAGTGCTCCTGCTTGTGTGAAGATTTTTCTCAATATCTCATATTTCTGCAGGATTTAAAAATATTTACATGCATCTGGGGTAGGTTCATACCTTTTTTCAACCACTGTCACATTGATTTGAGAGGACCATTACCTTTATATGATAGGTATATTGCTGTATGGCAACATTGTGGGGTTATGGAACCATACTTGCTAATCCCAAAGCAGAGAAGCTCTTTCAGAAAAAGTATCGGTGCATTGATATTGTATTTTGCTCTTATAATGTTTTTGTTTATGTTTATAAACTAAAATGTAAGTAAAATATTTAGACACTTATTTTGTTTAGAAAATAAACACATTGGTATTCTGTGGCAAGGCTAAGGAGGAGGGCTGAGATGTACAGGGCTATACCTTCTCCTGAAGTGATTAGGGATCAGTGACGAGGAGTTTAAGACACAGGAGTTTGAGACAGAATTAGTTGACTCAGAGGATGAAGACACGGGTGTGTGTCTTCAGGTTACCTGTTTTTTGTGCAGTGTTAAGCTGTCCTTTTTATTTCATTTCAAAATCAATATGATTAATACCGTGTATCATTGTTTTTGTATTTCTTGGGGGGGTGTCGATTAATAGGATTCCATCATTGCCCTGTCCCATACCAAGATTAGATCTAAGAAGTGGCATCATCGGATTCTGTTCCACTTCTTGGATCTTACAGTTTAAAAACACTGCCACGTTTTTTCATGATTGCATAATAATGTGAGCAGGAGGCCTTTGAAGGCCGTGTGTTTTTATTTAGAATGAAGGTCATAGGCACAAGGTTTTCATCAAAACAATTCATTAAAAAACATAAAGAAAAAAAAACATTCATTGAATACCTAGACTGGTGCATAATAAATGTATGAATTTTACCGAATAAAATATAGTATGTAAAAAATGTTTTATAAGTTTTGATAGGTCTAAAATAGCAAAGGGGCTGAAAAGCCAACTTGAAAGGTGCCACTTATTAGATAAGTTTAACAGATAAGTTAAATGTATGCTAATGCTAACCATCAATTAGCATCAACTTTAGTGGACCTAGCAACCACTGTGTGGTTGTGTCATATACCAAACTCATAACCGACACTGAATAAATGCATAGTTTGGAAGTAAATTTTTAAGAAGGTGAGATACTTTTGGATAAAAAAAGACAAGCATTTCCATTGTTTCTCATACCAGTAGTATTATATTGTGTGATAATACTTTTTCAAAATACGAAGATAACTCATATGGAGCAATGTTTCCTGTATCTGCACACTCCATTTGTATATGTTATATTTATAGAGAGATGAGAACTGTGCATTTCTCATAAAAATTAACTCAATCCAAACACATATTCAACCTGTTTCTTTCTTTTTTATAGATCTACATATACATATTACGTATATGAATCAAATATGTACAGGCATTATATATAATCCTTGCTAATGTCTGGGAGTTCTCATTTAGATTCATGCGTTTAGGCAATAAACTACAAGTCTAATCTAATATGTGTGAGTTATTGGCAGCTGGCTGACCAGAATTATTAAATTCTATCAGCAATCCACTGTGACTACACACTGTTTATTATACTATTAGATTTGATAAGAAGCTGGTCCAGTATAACATTTAGTTAAGAGCTATTGGCATCTTGACTTTCAGTGCTTGTCCTTAGGTTCTCTGACGTGTTTAAGCAACACCTCCACTTTGCATTTCATAATTTGGAACTTCCTAAACCTCGGGTATGAAATTCGACATTCACATTAACCTTGAAGAGTGAAGGGGTTAAAGAGGTACTCATCAAAATAATACATTTTCCACCCCTGACAATATTTGCTATAGTTGGAATTTTCTTAATGTCAACAGACAAGCCAAGAAAAAAAACCCTAACAAAGAGCACACTTTAGATTTAGCGTGGTCAGTAAAAAATAATGTATGGCCATAGTAACATATCATTTTGGCAAAATGGGATCTTTGCTAGAGCTTTGGAAGTATGGGAATGTATAAACTTTTCAAAATGTGCTGTGCTTCATTTGATGTTAATGCAAAGAAAAAAAAAGGAAGAAAATATACTTTGTTCTCCAACATAAGTCAACTGAAAACTGTTGTTTAGGATTTGCTAATATATGAAAACTGTCAAACAAAATAAAACTAGACTCCAAACTTAAAAGAAGTAAAATCAGTCAATTTAATGTCAATGACAACATATCAAAGTTCTGAATATCTGCACATTTGGAGTTCACAAAGATTGGTTTTAGCAAGGTCTTAAATGTCTCATTGATTAATGGCTTGTTTAAATGACTAGAGTCTTTTTCCATGTGACGTGGAAATGAAAGTAGAATAGTATGTGCATTGTGTTTGTTCACTGGATAATATGTATTTAGCTCTGAAGGTCGTTTTAAGCTGCATTGTGGGAGTAAATATCCTCTTTTTCTCTGTGTCTTATAAATATCTTCACAAATGCAAGCTCCAATTCATTCTAAAATGGTTGCAACAAAGGTTTGATTAGACACAAGGACAAAATGATGGACTGAGGTTATTTTGCTGTAATGTGTACATTTGAGATAAGATGATCTTAGAAAAATCTTGTTTTTGCTTTTCACTACACTTAGAAGAAGCTAAAACAAAGAGAAAATATCAGACAATTACAAACTGTAACTAGAACCGCAAACAGCAATGAATGGGCTCCAGACCCATTCCAGCAAACAATAAAAATAAAAAATTTGGACAACCAGGCTCTACATTTGTGTAATTCTTGCTTTCTGTACTTATTTCTCCTAAAGGCTGTAGTCTCAGTTTAGACAAGCATCATCCATGTGTGTGTCTGTTATGTAATGACATTGGGTTGGCTGGAAGCTGTCTGGATTCAGCACAGCAGATCGAAGTTCCTTTCCTACTCTTCTTACGGATGACCCTGTGAAAGGTAAAGGGATAGGAGCTAGGAACAGAAGGTAGGAGATAAAATTTGATGTATTTAGAAGAAGCTTATGATTTTGCCAAAGTTCACGTTCAAATTCAAAGTGATCAAAGGTCAAATGTGAGATAACCTTTAAACCCCCCCCCCCCATTTTCTGTCATCTTAGAAAATCTCCTTATGTGCAAGTCTTCAGCATGAGTGAAAAGATTTGTGTCAGTCTGTTAATGCACAATTATTTTTGCTTTATCTATAGAGCCCCTTATTAAAAAATCCCAACATACAACTGAATATTTACAAAAACTCATCCTCTAATAGGAGCTGGCATTCTATTATCTTATAATCACAAAGTATTGTGGAGACATGTTCATTTTATTTCTGTACTAGTTTTTGCTTAAAGATTTTCTCCATCTACCTTCAACAAAGTCCAACCATTTGAAAGTTTGAAAACTTTTTTTAAGTAAGATTTTAAAAACTAAATCCTGGTGTGTGGAGTTTCATGTTAATGGAGCTTAAAATAAAGAAGCAGTGATCAGATTTTTGCTTAGTTGAAACACTGTAAAAACTATAAGATAAGTAGAAATGGGTACAGTCTATACCAAGTGATGATGCTAATATATTGTCTCTCTCTTAATAAAGCAAATTGATAAGGACACATAAAATAAGTGCTTATCCATGATAGTCCTGGTAAGAGGTAGAAGGAGGAAGTAGGACGCTTTCTATTGATGAATTATTCAATGTAGGAACCTTTCGATGTTCCTTTCTAGTGTTTCTTCAGGTGTGTTCTCTGTGACTTATGCAAATGTAGACATCATGGTATGTTTTGGCTTGTATAATGTAGAGTTTCCGCTGTTTGCTATTTATGTAACTTCCGTTTTTTGTTGTTCTTCTCCATAAGGCTCTAGTCCTGTTTTTGACCACCTTTAACCGTGTGTGTTTCTGACCCATAATGACATTCGGAATTGCTAAGGTTGTCAGGATTCAGCACAGAAGCCAGGAGTCTGTTAACTACCCAGGATAGTGTTCTTATTGTTGACCTTTGCAATACCACACCCTACTTCTTGAGTTTCCTTATCTGAGTAGCAGTTCTGTTTTTCTATTAGGGGGATATGTCAGCTTTGTCTGAATTTTCTGGTTTCTTCAGGCCATTAAATCTTAGTGGAGAGAAAAAGAATGAGAACACAGTACAATTAAAATAGGTTTCCCTGTTCTGTTAGTAGCAGGTGAATAACCATGCTACTGCATAGCCGTTACTTAGAAGGTTATCAGGCTTAGAGCCCTAATAACACAAAAGGCAAGAATTGTATTAAAGTAGCTGTTAAGGATAAGGTATCTCATTTAGATGTAGGTCTTGTTTTTGACTAAGTATCACTAAAACTCAGAATTATTATTAGCTACATGCTGCAGCTCTTTGGATACCTGTCCCACAGCAGAGCCTATGTGTTTAACTGTGCTTTACTTAATAAAATTACAGCTAGATATCATTTATCAGAATTCTATTGAAAAAAAGATGAATTGATATTTTTATAATTTAAAAAGTGTAAAAATCATCAAAGGTTACCCAATTCCTGACAAAGCAGGAGAGACCAATACAACATTTGAATGTGACCCAAAAGCCAAAATAGAGAATGTCTATATTGATTCTTGTTAAGAAAAAAAATCTATATATTTATGGTTAAATTATAAAGGAGGCTACTTAAAGTGTGGAAATCGTCTTGGTATGGTTGTGTTTTTTTTCATATTAATTTCACAAATAAAGAAATTTAGCAGGGTTGTGCACAATTTCAAATTTTCAATACTCAAGTTCACAATTTTAATACTCATTAAATAAACACATTAAATATTAAATGTAACACTAAATTTATATAAAATGCAATAAGCTTCTTAAATTGCCTAAAAAATAATCTAAAGAAAAAAATGAACTGCATTACTAAGAGTTCAAAGTCAAAATACTAAAGCATCGAATTAAATTAGGTTCCCTAACAGCTTAGTTTTAGGTCAGCCTGTAATTAAATTTTGTAGTTTGCCTGGATGACAGTTTATTAAACTTGACGGTTTATCATCTGCTTTTCCATCCACCAAATCATAAATGTATCCACCAAATCACAAATGCAGCTAGTCATAAAATTACTATAATAAAGGGTTTTTGTGTTTTACTTTTCCTCTTCTCCAGTATATGGACTGATATCCACTGTTTGACAGATATAAACATAGGAAGACTGGCAGAGTATAGGCAAAAGTAAGAAAGCATTACATTGGAAAATGAATGCTCTAGTTTTGTTGGAGTATCCCCCCCATCAAAATTTGAAGTTTTTTTCATATGATTATAGCATTAAATGCTGTTATAATCATAAGTGAAATACCTGCAGCTTATCTTGTCTACCCTGTTCAGTTGTTTAAAGTGGGTCATCAAAGGAAAATAAATAAATTAAAAAATGCGGACACCTATTGCTCGTACCAGAGACGCCTCGAGCCATTTTTTTCCTTCACTTCAAAACTAGAATGTCTTGCAGGGTAAAGTACAGTTGCTAGCAGATGATATCTTTAGAGCATCAAAAATAAAATAAAAATTCTCTTAAAAGTGTTAAACTGGAGGTGTGGGTAGAACCTGAAGCCACATGTGACAACAGACAACTTAAATTATAATACTAGTCAGGATTAAACAAAGAACATCCTGCTTCCTGGGGCTGCTATTAACATGCTCCTAGCAACAGATTCTTTGGACACTTTTGGATTACTGCTGGGGATTCCATTGCTACAAGCAGATGCCATCAGACTGTCTAGAGATTTTAAAGACAAAATGAACAAACGCCTTTTATTTTCATTCTTTGAGCCTTTTGCTGAGCAGCTTTTGCCAAGTCCAATGCTGTCCCTCCCTTGCGAGGCTGCTGCTGTTATTCAGTCCAAACATACATGAATTCATTCATTATTCAATTCAGCTTAGAAAAACTTTATTTCAAAGTGGAATTTTAAAATGCTTTATTCTATATTGTGGGGATTCTTCCACAATATGGAAGCAAATGTCACTTCCATACTAACTAAGCACTGAATTAGACAAAGTTATGAGGGAAAATCTTTGTGACTGGAGTGTCATTTATCTCTTACAGTGGTCTGTAGAGTGAAAACCCTCTGCAGTGTATTACAGTCTTGTAAAGAGGATGCCGAAGTTTTTCCTTTTTAAAAAGGATTCCTTTTTAAAGAACCCTTTTTTAGACACTCAAGGATAGTTTTCAAAAGTAAACTTTCTTTATCAACTTGTTTCTAAGTCGATGGCTTTGATTTTGCTACCCCAAAAAGATGATGACGAAAGAAAATGCACTCTTTACCACAGACTTGTTGAAGATATGCAGGATCTTTTTGTAAACATCGAAGGACCTAAGATTAGTAAAATCACTCGGTCTTTTGATGAGTACAACTTCACTGCCTCCAGTCCATCTGATGTTCCTAGAAACACAAATGTAATCTTAATGTTTCACCTTGTCACCCATGATGAATAAAGTGTTTATCATACTACAATCACTAGGACACAAACCGGTCCACCACCTCTCACTCTAGGAATATATGCTTATTCTAAAGATTTTTTTTACCCAATAGGTTCAATATTACAGAATGAGCCAGTGAAAATGCCTTTAAATTTATTGGATATTTCTATATTTGGCAACAAATGTTTACATAAGTTTAGGGCGAATTAATGTATTAGACTTTTAAAAAGGAAAACAAAACTGTGCAGAGCCACTAAGAGATACAGCTGAAAATCTTTTAGGTGTTGTGATCCGTTATCTGCCTGCCAGCTCATGCGAGCTGGGTCTTTGATTTTTCTGTTGCTCTGGTGAAGGGCTGAGACTTGACCCGTGTCGGAACTGTGAGAGTCCGGAGTTTGCCTGCCAGCTCATGTGAGCTGGGCCTCGGTTTTCCTGTTACTCCTGTTGCTCTTGTGAAGAGCTAAAGACCTGACCTGATCCGGAGCCTGTCTGCCACTTTTCCTCCAGCAGAGCGTGCCATGGTTCTCCTGGGCTGGTGCCCTCTGCACACCTGGGGATCGTCAGCTCATCAGGAGACCCGGCTACATAAGCAGCTGCCAGACCTTGCTTCAACG
>JAUZNJ010029670.1:0-15275 GCA_034780135.1 Jordanella pulchra
GTTGCAATGTCCTCTTAAGATACAGCTTTTTTTTTTGTTTCAAAAGCAGATTTATAAATTCAATTAAGATTAACAAAAAAAGACTAAAAAAGCATTTGTGTTTTCTTTATTTTTCCTTTGTGTGCTGCAGGTGCTAAATGAGGCAGTGGGGGCCATGATGTACCACACCATCACCTTGACCAGAGAGGACCTGGAGAAGTTCAAAGCGCTACGCATCATCATCCGCATTGGCAGCGGATACGACAACATTGACATAAAAGCGGCGGGAGAACTAGGTACTAAATGGTTACCTTTGGAAAATATGGCCCTCACTGCTTGCCGTAACTCTCACTTAGAACTGCAAATGGGTTCTAAGACAATTCAACAGAATACTGACCTTGGGTTTTTGAAAGGCGCTCTAAATTTTGAATAATAATGATTATTATTATGTGTTTTTTTATCAGATGGGAAACCTAACAGTTGACATCCTTATTACTTTGCTTTATTAAAATGTTTTCTAAGCTAGCTTTAAATTAGATACTTTGGAAAATACACATTATATTAGGCAATACTTAGATAATAGTAGTTTAACAAATGGAGAATATGTAAGTCTTTTGAAGCCATATCTGTATGTTGTACAGCTTTAGATTTATTCATTATCTTCACTAGTAAGTATAATTTATTTAGATGTTTAGGAAGTTTAGAAACATGTGAGATATTACCAAAGTTCAAAAAAATGCCATAAATTGAAAATAAATTTCTGCTGAGTTTTTATTTTATCGTAAGCAATATGAACTTGGTGTTGATTACGAAATAGATAGGATGTCAAATAATGTTCTGGGGGGAAAAAAAGGTCTTACGATCTTATAAGACAACTTTATTTAGACACAGTTATATTTAGGCACCATATAGCTTAGGCACCTGTTAAGTGTGATGGTGGCACCATTATGCTGGTTAATAACACAAAGAGGGAAAATTAGGAAAGAAGTACCTCTATGTTCTTTAAATCTTCCAAAGTGGAACCATTGGATTGTTAAAATTGCATTTAGTTTACACTCCCCCTGACCTGAACTCCACAAATACTGTTTTTAAAAACTATACAACATTAAAAATAGGCTAGTTGCATAAAGAATAGTGATTTATATCACCAAACATCCCACAATGACCACATTTATTCTTATTTTGAGAATTTTTCAATCCCCCAATGGAAAACCAAAAAGTGAAAGTAAATATTTGGACAATTCTTTGAATATTTGGTGAGTTTTTAAAAGATCAATAATTCTCATTCATCAATTGGACAATAAATCAAAAATCTTATCATGACAAGAAATTTATTACGATAACGATAAACGGTACAATAAATGCCCACCACTAGTTGGTACCATGTCTAAATATATCTGATGCTTTAAATATGAATGGTTTCAATTGATTCTATCAGAGAGAGGTGTTCCTGTTATCGTTTTTTTTTTGTTTATCTGTCGATGTCGTGCTTCACTTGTGATGCCAGTGTTTGGATTTATCTGGATACTTCAGGGGTGATTCATCAAGTCATTTGCATTAGATCAAAAATGTTCAAAGAGGGGGGCTGAAGATAGCAACAGAAATAAAATGTATCTTTGGTGGCGATTTTCTTTTACTGCAGAGGTTTGGTTTTAGCAACTTGTTTACAGCTTGCTGGTATTGATTTTTAGAATATCTTTTTAATGTTAAAGTTAAATAAAAGATGTATCATGAAGATGGCACTGCGAGGCAGTCGGTTCAAAAAGCCCCGAAAGTAAAAAGGAAGAAAAGAGTTTGATTTATTCTCTGAACCACCCAGGCTTCTATCAGCAGGCTCAGTGGCTCAAACGGCTCTTACAGCTGACAAAGCTGCCATTTCCCTGCCAATACAAGATACTGTGTCTAACTGCCACCCACTCGCCGACAGCGCGCTGCCTTTTGCAACGCAGGAGTCAAAAAGCTATCGTGCCTCGAGAAGGCGTGCAGATACGATGGCTGTTCTCTGAGAGGAGAAAAAAGAGGCCATTGATTGAACATTGAACAGATTCTGGGTATTTTTTTTTACTGTTAGCAGACCACCGTGCTGTTACTTAGAGATACAGAGTGGGATGAGGGCATTAGTGGAGAGCGAGGGCAGGCAGAAGTGCTTTGAAAGGAATATAAAAAAAAAAAGGCTGTTATGTTGGAGGAAAGGCAAAGTAATACCATGAGGTCAGGGGTTTAAGTCGCCTGAAGGCAGCTAAATTGAGAACACTCTGCTGGAGTATTGCTCAAAAGGAAGCGTCTAAAACTTCAGTGTCTTCAGATTGTCTTGATATTTGATGAAGAATGTCGTAATAGCTCACTCTATTTTTCCAAAGTGTTTGCAAATGTTAGGGGTTTTTCTTATTTCGATTTTCTTGTCCTATGAAGCACAAACTAATTTGGGATTAATATTTGTATTGTGAAATTTCTGGTTAAAAAATATCAAAGAATGTGACAAGAATTCATTTGTTTAATTAATCTAAACCCTTTTGCTGCCTGTGTCTTTTGCTGCGTTTTCTTTTTTCAGGGATTGCCGTGTGCAACATTCCCTCTGCAGCGGTGGAGGAGACGGCCGACTCCACCATCTGCCACATCCTGAACCTTTACAGGCGAAACACGTGGCTCTACCAGGCTCTCCGTGAGGGCACGAGGGTCCAGAGCGTGGAGCAGATCCGTGAGGTGGCCTCTGGTGCAGCCCGCATCCGGGGCGAAACCCTCGGCCTCATCGGATTCGGTGAATCTCTAGCTTATTATTTCTTGTAACAGGAAAAATACACTACCATTTTTTAAATATCATTTTTACCTTTTCTTGCTGTTCTTGTAGATCTGCCACCTTGAACATTTTTTTCTCCAGTTTTCACTTTTACTCTGTAAACACAGATTTCGATCAGTTTCTGATCTGAACTTTTCCTGCTTTGATTAATCAATAATGATGTATATTGGGATCAGAGACGACATTAAATTGTGAATTAGAAAGAAGAGTCAATGTTTAACCTTTTTAGGACGAAGCTAAAATGACTACAATCTTTTCATTCTAACACTGCTTTTAGCATCATAGCGTCACACTCTTAAATCTAAGTGTCCGCTAAAATATGCTTTGTGTTTTTAATAGCGTCTTCATCCTGTTCAGAGATTTTTCACCACAACATCCTACAAAAAAACTATTGTTTCATAAAAAATAAAATCCCTATATATTTCATCTGTCTTCTCTATTATTATTTAGTTAATATAACCATTTTAATTAGCCTGATGAGGTTAGTGTAAGCTATTATTTTAAGCATTCAGAATGCTTGTTGTAGACTAGCTGACTTTTATTTAGAAGTTTTTACAGAACTAGCTTTAAGTTGTTGCCTTTTTCTGTTAACAGAGATAACGGAGACACTGTCACGTTATCTGACCACACTACACTATGTTTTAATACAATCTGGTAATATTTGGTAGAAAACAGAAATAATTCAGAAAAGATTTAAATACTACGAGAGTACAGCAACAGGCTAGCCATTAGCCTTAATGACGCTAATCTCTAAAATTTTCAATTGATGCTAAACTGAAGGGTTATTTCCTTCTGTTTTAAGGAGTCTGGATAGTAATTAATCTGTTGTATCTCAAACACTTTGATTGATCAAAGTTTAACAGGATTATTCTGCACTGATAATACAAAGCTTCATTTGTAGTTTTAGATTTCTAAAAAATAAGCATTCTGTCTGCGAAAACACAACAGGGTGAGACTGATAATGCATTTTTGGCTTGATCACTTTAATTTGTCATATATGAATGTATCATACAAGAGATATATTGGCAAGTTAAAGAAGGACTGTTATGTGATTTATGAATCTTTGCCAGTTGTTTCGGTTACTCGGCTCACAGCAAAATGTTTGGGTAGATAACTCTCAGGCAGTACGTAGTAAAATAAGTTTGAGTTTGGCTTCATGGCTTGGACCTCATTTATGAAAGCAAAATAACTGTGTTTTCTCTGGCCTGTCCAAGTGAAGCTGGGTTTGGGTGCATGCAAAACAATTCTTGATCATATATGGGGTTCGGCCCAGATGAAGCTTCCACCCCCAAAAGCTGTCTAACTCATTGTGGATTTTCCACCAACACAGCCAATTTATTCATGATATTTACCAGCCATGCATTGCTGCTCCTTTCATTTGCTATCGATGGTTAATATTTCATTTGATTTCTCAGTAGTTGTTTATTTTATGCTTAGATTGAGACTTATTTAACTCATATTATTAGTTTGTAATTTTTATTATGTAAATGGAGGAAGAAAAAAAATCTGCCCTAAAAAATCGGCAGCCGATAGCAGGGTTTTGTATGTTAAACTAATATCTGCATCGGCCTTATAAAAGCCTTTATCGGTCAATCTCTGCTCTTGACAGTTCCCATGTGAAGGATCATTGTTCCTGCGGTCTTGTAACCATTGGGAACGGTGTTACCTGATTAGCAGCGATCACCAGCCTGTGTGTCCCTACATCCATGCTGTGTTTTTGAATCCTCATTCCAGTCAAAGAGCCTTCTATTCTCCAGCTCTGATAAGGTTGTTTTTTTTTCCCCCCGCTCTGCTAGTCTCCCAGATTATCTCAAGGTTGTCTGTTTGGCTTCCCTCCGGGCCGCCTCCTTATAACCGCTCTTACATCCCAATGCTCTAATGCTCCACCATTATATCATTATTATTTCCTTCTTTTCTGTTTTTCGACTCTTCGTCTCCGTTATTGCTCTCCTCTGACATCTCGCCCGGCCATAATCAGCCCTCATGGCGCACTCCATTCTGCCTGGTGTGTGTAAATGCGTGCGTTTTCCCTCTCTAAAACTGTTTCTCTGCTGATTGTGTGTGGGGTTTTTTTTTCTGATCTATTGTCTCCTGCCTCGACATCACCGGGCACTCAAATGCTTGGTGTTGTCTCAAGCATTTCCAGAGTGCCACCTTATCTCTGTGTCCACACACAAACACACACTACCCACATGTCCAAGACAGCTGCACAGACTAACTGTTCCTGAGCACCAGGCCCTGGCAGAGAAAACGCTCTCCCTTATTTTCTTGTTTTATCTAATCCTCCCACTTCCAGCCACATCCCTGACTCCTTCTGGCTGGAGACGTTTTTTTCCAAACAGTGTTGAAGATTAGTTGAAAAGCGATTGCCTCCTGGAGTCGATCTGCTGCAACCCTGTGAAGCCAGTTACAGAAAAAAGGGGCTTCAGGTGTCAAATCAGCTTCAGCTCTGCTATTAATATTGTGTTATATTTTATCTATTTCAAAAAGAGCCAGTTAATTGTCTTAATTTGACCAAATTGAAATCTAATTCTCTCCGTCAACAAGCAATCATCCGGTTTTCCCTCCATCAGTTTCAGCATCAAGAGTTTCAGTGAAGTGAAGTTTAGGAATCTTTTTTGGTCTCATATTTTACTTCATCTTCAGTTTTCCTCTGTGAATAGGTTGGTTTCACAAAGCAAAAGTCAAATCAAGAACAAGGTGCCAGATATTGAAAAGCTGCTGGGGGCGGCAGATCTTCTGCTCCTGTTACAGTTATTGGTATTGATCAGTTAAGTGTGAAGAAGCAGGACGGAAAATAAGCTTTGATCCTCTGGTATTTGATAGAGCTTTCATTGCAGCCGCCGTGCCACAAAAACATTGTTTAATGCTTTAAAAAAAACAGTAAACATGTCTAAGTCGGCTTCAGATATAGAAGGAGGATAGAAATTGAAATTAACTAAAGAAAAGCTTTGATTTACCCAAACTATCCTGGAGTAAAAACTGTGTTGCAGCTGCTAAACTGCACATACCAAATACAAGAATTTAAAGAAAAAGGTAAATTATTATTCTTTACTGTGTTAAATAACTGCTAAATCTTCCTTTTCAAGCTTGAAAACAGAACCCTGTAGGAACCCTGATTCCTCAACTGGATTTCAGATGTGCTCATAAAATACCAGCTTATACAGAAGCTAAGGCAAAAACCCAAGTATAATCATTGATCAGGTTATAATCTGTTTATAATCTCACAATCATTAGTTGTAGAATAAATATTTAGCTCCAACTATAGTACTTGAACTGTTTAAAAGAGATTCTGCTTGTCTGAATGCTCCATCAGACAAGCAGCATAATGCTCCATCACAGAGAGTGAAGTCCCAGAGAGCATAGAGGACATTAGCAATCCTTTTCACAGCCAACACAAGACAGCTCTCCTTTACTCTGCAGCCACTGAGAAGAACGCTTCCTCAAGCCAACTCCAGTGGAGACTTTCTTCCTACACAACACATGGCCGCGAGAGACAGAGGAGATGCTTAATATGTGCAGCAGAGTCCGGCTCTGAATCACTGTCTGTTACCTCTCTCCCTCAGATTGTTTCTGTGTCACGACTCTTTCCCTAATTCCTCAATGGTTTTCATCTCTTCAAGACGTGGTGAAAAAAAAAATTCAAAAATTTTGAAACAGATTTATTTAAAACAGAAAACCGTCAATTATTCCTACTGCTACTAAAAATATTACAGTTTTTTTTATTATTTATTGCTTGTTTTTATTATTTTGATTTAAACATGCAAACTTAGGTTGTAATCTAAAATAAAAACACTTTATTTAGTAGTGGTTTTAATACGCAATAATCAAACCTTTCATCTCATTCTAATGTAACAATTGACCAAACTAACCTTATTGGTTCTACACTTTAAATATTTACTCTTTTTAATTTTATAACAGAAATCCTAAAGACCTTTGATATTGTACTGCGTAAACATTTACGTCCATTTACGTCCCGTTCTTAACTTCAAGCCTCATCGTAACAGTATAATAAAGACAAAAGGATTAATAAAATAATAGTAATGACACTTCTGTTTGTTGTTGTTTTAAGCTAAGTATCTGTTCAGTCCGTTTCAGAATATATTGGCATTTTTGATTCCTATCAGTTTATATTTTTATAGTTTTAATTCTGTTTATAGTAAATTGTAAATGATCCTATTTAGAGCAGAGCTCTCAGACTAAATTTGGAGTTAAATGAATTCATGACATTTCCCAAAGCAAATTAGTATGAATTTACCTCAAACTTTCATTCAAAATACCCATTTCTTACTCTTCAAAATAAAAGCACTTCCCAAATCATGTGAATTTTAAGATTTTCTTCTTCTTTTCTCTGGGTGTTTTTTTAATACTGCTGTACATCATTCATTTATTTAGAAGCTCAACATCACAAACATGAACCCATTTCTATGTTTTGTCTTTTAACATTACCGTAAGATTACATTAAATATATATTTATACCTCTATATAAGAAAATATTCAAACTTATTTTAAAAGACAAAAATGCTTTTTACTCACAGCACCTTCTTAATATGCTGAATTATAAATGTTGGAGTCAGAATAACCGAATAAATAATTTGAAATGATTCCAGCAGATTGAATGCATCTAATTCAAGGTTGAGACTTGACTTGGAAAGAAGGCTCCCAGACTTTATGCTGTTATGAAACAGTTTAGTGATGATTGTTAAGATTGAAAAAGACAGAAAATTGGATCTTAGCAAACAATCAAATCCAGATTTAAAAGAATTTAAAAAAAACTCATTTTTTAATCCATCTTTTAGCCGCATCAGTAGCTGCCCTATGCAGTGCCTCTTAAACCTTTTTTGATATTTTAACATCAAATGTTTTTCTATTTTATTTCTGTGGACAAAGAAGATTTATAAAGATTCATTATTATTGCACAAGAAAATGTTTGTCAGAATCTCTGTTAGCAGCAACAATGTGACCTTGTTTTCTATGCTTTGGTTTTCTGATGCTGTATAACCAGTAATATTTTCTTTATTGCGTTGAAATGACACACCTCTGCACTTCACTCTTGCTCCTCATGCACTGAACCAATCTTTTCTCTCTCCAGGTCGTTCAGGTCAGGCCGTGGCGGTGCGAGCCAAGGTCTTCGGCTTCAACGTCATCTTCTATGACCCCTACCTGCAGGACGGACTGGAGCGCTCGTTGGGCGTGCAGCGCGTCTACACCCTGCAGGACCTCCTCTACCAGAGCGACTGCGTCTCCTTGCACTGCAACCTGAATGAGCACAACCACCACCTCATCAACGACTTCACCATCAAACAGGTAAAGTCAACAACAAGCTGCCAGCAGCGCAGTCACTGAATATGCAAAGCCTTCCTCCATCGCCTCGCCAGTAATGAGAGCTGAACATCCGCCGCATCGCGTTGCGGAAAGTCTCTCCTTGCAGCGTGGAGGGCACTTCTGAAAAGTCGCTTTGATTGACAGTAATTCTGTTAGTTTGCAAATAACATTTACAGCGTTACCAATATATAAAAAGTAATTAAATTATTCATACGATGAAAAAATAGGTCAATTTCTAAAACCCTCAATGGAACCATAGGGCTTGACTTTCAGTAAAAATACGCAAACTGATGGAAGAAACTTCCATCAAATCTCGCCTTTTATTTTGAAATTCTCCTTTTATAAGCCACAAAAAGACAAAATTCTGCACATTTTGTTTTCATTCTGGATTATAGTGACAACTACAAAAGTTTAACTCTTCTACCGCCTGGGGATCGCAGCTCATATTCCCCAAAAGGAAAAAGAAGTTTCTCAATGATCATAAAGATCTGGATTTCTGAATAAAGTGGTGCTTTTCAGAAGGTGTTGGTTTTACTGCATGTAAAATCAACACAGCGTTACAGAAGCAGATGATCACACTTACAGTTAAACATGGTGGAGGGAGCACAGTCGTGTGGGGGCCGCTGTGCTGCTTCTGGACAGGGATGATTATGTAGACATCTTTATTTTCCTACTAAATGAAATCATTTGAAAAATTATATTTTGTATCGTTGATATTTAAGTTACTTTTAGGAACATTTAGTCAAGAAACAAACAGGAGAAATAATTCTCATATTTTACCTCATGTTGAAAGGAGTTCTAACTTCTTTTCCGGAGGAATTTAAGCAATATGTAGTTTGGAGATGGTTGTAACTAGATCTAAAGGATCTCAGAAGAACATAATGAGAGTCTTGGAGGAACAGTTCACTGTCCTGATATGAAACTAACCCAGAGGCACCTCTGAGCTGCATGATATCACTGTGTGCCTGAAGGATGTCCTGAAGAGCTGTGTTAGAGAGCAACGTTTGAGGAGGGGTTAAAATAAAAATAAAAAAAGATGAAAGTTCTTTTCAGCTCTTTATCTTAAGCTCCAACCAAACTGGACACGAATTCATTCCTTTGCTCTGTCAAATGCAATTAGCACCAGCCCACGACCACAGATAATATATTGACTGGCTTCGCAGCTGGAGGTGGGAGGCAGAGCTGCTCTAATGAGGTAGCGACACCTGCAGGGAGGCTGCGGAACTGCACCCTCCTCTCCAGCGCTCAGTCTCCTGTGAGATGTTCTGAACGTAAGAGGAGATAAGTAGGAGTGGGAGTAACAGCCTAACCCATTTAACTGCGTCTTTCTACAAGCCCTCATGATTCTCAGCTGCTTCTTCAAGTGCTGCAACACTTTTCTCACTAATGCCTCTAAAAATGTTGGCAGGTCTCCCAAGCCGAAATGGAAATGTGAATGTTTCGGGGGTTTTTTCTTGTTGATTTTTTTTCTATTAAAACAAGCAGCGGCTAATAATAAAAGGAGTGCCTGCCAGGGTAAAGGCTTTTCATGCCCTTGGATTCCAGGTTTTGTTAAGATTAAGGGATTACTTTCATCTAAGCATATTGAGTCGATTTCTCTTCTTTAAAGCACGTTTTTGTCCCACATACACCAAAAGGTCGGAGGGGCTGTTTCATCTTCATCTCTTCGCTCCATCTTCTGCTTTTTTTTTTTTCTTTTTGTTCAGATTTAGTCTGATTTTCAGCTCTAGATCAAACGTTAAATCACGATGACAGATTGTGGCCGGCAGAGGCTCACATTTGTATTTCTGTTTGTCGGTGTCGCAGATGCGTCAGGGCGCGTTCCTGGTTAACACCGCTCGGGGGGGCCTGGTGGACGAGAAAGCTCTGGCCCAGGCACTGAAGGAGGGCAGGATACGGGGAGCCGCCCTGGATGTCCATGAAACCGAGCCCTTCACGTAAGTCACGGAAACACACGAGAGAAAAAAAATCCGTTGGATCAGTGGATTTAGAAGCAGTGAGTTAAAACTGAACAATAACGTAGTGAAGAATTAAACAGTAACTTCTGCTCAAAACCGTTTTTTTTTTTTTTTTCATCTAAGCCGTCGGCCATGAAGTCCTTTAAAGATGTTCTTTAAAGATCCGTGTTCGGCTCTCAGGGCTCAGCAGGTGCTGATGTGTGCTTCATGCATCAGGGGGCAGCATGGGAAGTTTTTTTAGGAAGCTACGTGTTTCCAGCCGGCTGACTGACAGCTGCAGGGAGACTGAAAGGAAGCCAGATGGATATGGAGCTCCTGCTCTACTAACCTAATATATGAAATGATGAAGTAGGGGAGGTTTTCATAACTTTTTGCAGGGAGAAATGTTATGCGGATGAGGAGAAATTATAACAGGATGTGATTATTTGTCTCTCTGGCCTTTTTTTTTTTTTGAACGGGTGTATCTCTGTAAAATATTCTATTTACCAGCCTATCAAAGACAGTTATACTATATTATAGGCAGGAGAAAATAAAAACGGACCTAAAGAAAATGATGATTTATGCATCAAAGTCATCTATAGGCTGTTTCACCTTTGTTTTAACCCCACTTTTTTCTTCCACTGAATTTTTTTCTTCCACTTGCTGCTTGTGAACATCCAGATTATTTTGTGGTTTAGCATCATTTGACTGTTTACTAAAGAACTGCTGATTCAGCACATGATTGTTTAGGCCACAACATGGTCAGATATTTCTAATCTTATAATTTTTTAGATTAACTGAAAAGAAATTAACAAAAATTGTTCTCTGTTGTGATTCTATGCAATTATAAAGTTTCACTTTTTGATTTATAAGGCAGAAACATGTTAATTATTCTTTGATTATACTATATTCGGTTGTATGTTAATTAGGAATAAATCAGTCAGTAATCCAGGGTTCTAACTTCTAAAATTCAGTGCACTGAATGAATCAAACTGGAAGGAAAGTTTTAATGCAGATTTTTTTTTTAAACACTGATGAAAAAGCCTCTGTCATATTTTTTTATTCGATATTGAAAATGTTAAGAAATGAACCAAAAATGAATCTTTTCTAGGTTGAAACTGTAAATTGGAAAACTTGTGTTTGCGTGTTGCAGTTTTGCACAGGGCCCACTGAAAGACGCTCCGAACCTGATCTGCACGCCTCACACAGCCTGGTACAGCGAGCAGTCTTCTCTGGAGATGAGGGAGGCGGCTGCCACCGAGATCCGAAGAGCCATCACGGGTACGCCGCACATCCTGGATCCCTCCCTGAACGGCTATCTTCTCTCCTGCGCTATGACTTTTTAGTTTCTTAACTTGTTGTGTTTCATTTTGCAGGACGAATCCCTGACAGTCTACGAAACTGTGTCAACAAGGAGTTCTTTGTCACCACGGCACCCTGGGGAGTTATGGAGCAACCTGGCGTCCATCCTGAGCTCAACGGCGCTGCCTACAGGTAGGACATGAAAAGGTCTGGAAGGCAATAAATGCCTTTCATTCATGTAAAGTCATTCATTTAAGGATGGAGATTATTAAGTTTTGTATCATTTTCTCCACATTGAACTATTTTATTTTCTTTGTACCGAGCAGAACAGACGATACAGTGCCTTTCAAAAGTATTCACGCCCCCTGGAATGTTTACAAGTTCCCCTTTACAGCCACACATTTCCCTGGGTTTTATCGTGGTTTAATCTGATAAAACAGCACCAAGTATCTCAAATGTGAATTAGTATTTCAGCCCCTTTATTCTGATAATCCAAAATAAAAATTAAAAAGCTGCAATTTGTTTCCCCTTTGGAGTTTACCACAAGCAATGTAAAGAGATGGGGGAAATGCTTCCAGGATTACCTCCTTTTTAGCCCCTCCCATTTATAGTCTGAGCTTCTTCCCGTCCCTGATAAAGATTTACATCCCCACAGGATGATGCTGCCACCTTCATGTCTCACTGTGGGGATAGCGTGATCAGGACGGGATGTAATCTGTTTTTGTTTTCTTTTAGCTAGAAAGCTTTAAATTTGTTTGCTGAATCTCCTACATTGATGTAAACAACAATGACAACTAGTTTCATCAGGATTTATTAGGAGGTTCCAGATGAAAGGATCTAAATCCAAAGTTTTATATTTATTTGAAAGACATCTCGGAAACCTTACGATTATGATACACAGAGAAAATCACAGAGATGTGAAGTATTTAGCAGGACGCTGTATGACAGACCCCCAGAACGCTCCTCTCTACCTGTTTGTCTGGTTCTGGGTTCTTTTGATCTCAGCATGTCCGCCTTCGTCTCCTTCTTTCATGCAGCCAAGTGAACCAAACTCTTCCGGCCGTAACAACCGGCGTTCCACAAGACAAAATTAATGCCTAGATCAGGAGCAGGTAAATGAGACACCCTGGATGGAACCCTCTCACCTTAAACTCACCTGACATGTTCCCTCTCCTACCTCTATAGTCCCACCCCAACCCTCCTCCCCACCCCCCCCCAAAAAAGTCACCTGTTTGACTGACCTCAGAGTAGAGCTGGATGGCAGTGAGTGTGGCGGTGATTTCTTCTTTCTGGGTTTGTTTGTTTAGAGGAACGTTTGCTGCTTTGTTCCTTTTCTTTTGTGGTTTATGGGTTTTATTGTGATCTATTTTTCTCTGCTAACACCTTTAATGTCTCTCTTCTTCCAAATCAGAAACTGGAAATACTTCTGTCCATATTTAAATGTCTTCCTAGAGGCCATTTAAAGAAAATTTCTGTTAAAATAATTTTCCCACATTTGGTAAATGGAGAAAGGATTGTCAGTTATGATGATTTGATATCTAATCTCTCCAAGGAAAGTAAAATTTATCAGGAATCCAGAAAAAGATGGTTAAAAAAATATATTATTTTCAAAGGATAAAATTTGTTTGCGTTTAAGTATTACTGAAACATAAATAAAAGCTGAATATTTTCTAAACAATAGGAAAATATGTAAAAGGAGCCTAAAGCTTCCCAGTAAAGCTAACTATTTTGTCAAGTAATCTTGCACGTAGCCAATCCTGTTAAATAGCCCACAGAGGGAGTTGATCAAATCTGCAGAAATGTCAAAATGAACAGAGCACCACCAAGTAGGTTTTTTTTTCAATGAGCACATAGTCCAATATTTGATTCCATTTATGGGGGTAATTATGTGTAAATACTTGTACCTCATATTATGTATGCTCTAAATTAATTGAGAGAAGCATTAATTTTTGTTTTCTATTTTCATATCACAAAAAATACTTTTCAGTTTGTTTGTTTTTTTTTTCTTCTGGGATACAGTTTTTTTTGTGATTCTTATGTTCAAATAAAAATGAATCCAACTTTTAAATTTACAAAAGGAAATAACCAGCTGATCATTTTTACCTCGGTAGATGCCACATCAGCAGACTGTCTGCATACCATAACCTTACTGATAATAAAAACAATTAGCTTTGAATGTTAGCGATAGCATTCCCTGTAATTCACGTGGGAGAAAACTTTTTGTTTCAAATTTAATATGATGATATAAACACAGCTAAGGTTATTTCAACAAGTGATCCTTAATATTTTACTTTCAACTCATCTCATTTAAGCTGAGATTATAAAGAAGTAATCTTAAATGCTACGATTCTTTTTAACTTTCAAAATAAAATTCGATTTATATTTATAATAATTATACATTTCTTTTATTTTACTCCTCTCTAAATTGAATTTTTAAGATGCATTTTTAAGAATAACTTAAATTCACATTTCTAAAGTTTCCTCCTTTGGTGAAAAAGAGAAAGAAGGTTTCTTTGATCTGCGGTAAAAGTCCCTGTTTTTGGGGGTACAGTGGACTAACCCCTGATCCTCCACCAGCAGATACCCGCCGGGTGTTGTAGGAGTGGCTCCAGGCGGTCTCCCGGGGGCGTTAGAGGGCATGGTGCCCGGTGGGGTCCCCATCGCCCACACTCTGCCCTCTGGTACACACCCTTCCCAGGCCCCGTCACCCAACCAGCCCTCCAAACACGGCGAGACCAGAGAGCACCTCACCGAGCAATAGCAGCAGACGGGATCCAAGCAAACGAACATCTCATCTGACCGGCGCTCAGAAAACCAATCGATCATAAAGCAAAACCGACCAACCTGGGGACCAAGAGACAGTGAAAAAACACCACAAAGCGGCTGCCTGTCGAACCAGCCTGGAAACGGGAACTAAGGAAGTGTTACGGAGAATTTGTACTTTTTAAAAGTTTCGGTTTTTAACTCTGTCTCTTTGAGTTCTGTACCGGATTTACTCTTTGACAATGTTTTTTGGGGTTTTATTTTTTTTTTCTCCACTTTGGGACATGCCTATGATTGTGGACACAAGAGTCCAGTGTTACAGGAGCTCCAGGATCACCTGACGAGACTCTGTCCAGCCCAACCTATACACATCAGAGCTCATGGGAAATGTAGGCCCCACTTCTCAGAAACACCGAGGGGAAGAACAGAAAAAAAAAACACCATCCTGTGCTACTGGACCTCATTCAACCCCCTCCTGATCCTCCCAACACCTTTCCAAACGCTCCTTTATGTAAGACCTACCTGTGTGTTGTTTAGATCCCCCCTCATTTAAGCCTCAGAAAATAATTTTCTTTTTCTATTGTTTAGTGTGAATGAATAAGAATTTATTATCAACATATATCTATTTATCATTCTTGAAACAAAAAACATGGGATTTCTCATCAGTTCTAATAATCTAGAGTGATTTTAAACCCTTTCTTGGCACCAAATTGTAGCTGAAATACCATCATCACCACTAGAGGTCGCTTTTATACAATGATTTGGCTTTTAAAGAGAAAAACATAAACAGTTCCTTTCATCTCCAAACATACCAACTGCTGACAGGAAAGGGTTAAAGCACACTTCAGTTCTTATTAACTCAGGAAAAAAAAAACACCTTTTACAGATTTTCTTCCCATTAAATTATCACTTGAGTTGGGGGGGGGGGGGAGAAGACTAATAAGGTTAGTCTGAATCTGTCCTCTTCATCGCTCTCTTCATTGTGGTATTTTTCTATACAAGGTGCATCATATGTTTTTGGTGTTAAAGAGTTTTGAGGAGTCCTGTTAGATTTGTATTGCCTAGTTAAATGTTCCTATAACCCTAGTCCTATGTGCTGCGGGGGGGGGGGGGGGGGGGGGGGGGGGGGGGGGGGGGGGGGGGGGGGGGGGGGGGGGGGGGGGGGGGGGGGG